>JAQMCX010000008.1:4852756-4868339 GCA_029814765.1 Acanthurus leucopareius
AAACTCAGAGTTTCCCTCATTTCAGGGTTAACATACTCAGAGTTTTCACTAAACCTGCTTCGTGAAACGGGGCCCTGATACAAAGGTCATCACAGAAATCAGACCAGAAATAAGTCAGTCACAAATCAATAGAGTTTCATAATTCCCAAGAGAAGATATATATTAGATATGTATGCTATGATGTGGACAGAAAGCAACAGTATGAACAGGTGATTAAGTCAAAAATGTTAAAATCTCCTCAGTTATTTAAGTTTTGTGTTTCTTACAAACACATGTTTAAGAAGGTTTCCTGACATCATATACACAGACATTATTTCTTCATGAGTGCTCTCAGTACATACAACCAACAGTATGGATGCTTGTACTGTATACTCACAACAATAAACTAGACTAGACTGCACCGCTGCACACACGGACAGATAAAACAGGCAGCGTCTGCGTATCTGCCTTGGGTGACGCGGTGGATGATAAACGCATCATTCACTGGCATCATCGAGCCGGGTGTCGATCTTCTGCTCCAGCTGACTGACTGTTCATGACTGAAGGTCATCTGAGATTGTTGTTATGTCTGCGGCTTTGTAATCTGAAAGAACTGGCTCTGAGTAGAAATTTCCTCATTAGCTATGACTATGATAAGCAAAACTGAGAGAGGCCCTTCCATCGGTTTTTGCCTGGGGCCTCTAAATCACTAAAACGGCCCCTGGTCACAGATCATACTTGTTTCCCCCTTCCCTATACGTGCAATGTGCACATAAAAACTTTCAACTTTTAGCAGATGAATGTGAAAACCTGAAAAATTAAACTGAAACAAATTTGCTGGGAGATTTGAAGAGATTCAGGTTCAATAAGCAGATTTGCTAATGAGATTTTTTCCTGAGGCTGTGAGACTTCTTAATTCATCATCTGCACTCAAATTAAGAAGAATAGTTTTTGTTTTTGTGAAGTTATTAATTATTAATCTGGTTATATAATTGTATTAGTGGAGTAAAAACACTTCCCTATTCAACCTTGTTTTGTAAAAAGATGAAGACTCCTGCATCTTTTATATTTAGATTTAGTGAAATGCCATTGAACACAAAAGCCTGCCATCTAACACATCGAGACGTTGTGTATATGAAATAAATAATGGGGTTTTTTTTCTCTGTCTCACTAATAATTACAGTTTTATGTAAAGTTCAGTTTCCTGTTTAACAGATGTGAGTCAGATGACTAATGAAGGATGAGTGCAATCAAAGTGTTGAGGGCCATCTCAGGAATTTTTGAATCCAACATTTATTTTCTAAATGGAAAATGAGAGATTCATGAGGGCAAGATCCCATAAAAATGTCTTTGATTTGCACATTAATTAGTTGTTTGAAGACATTTGTCAATTTAATTTTTTTAAGTTTAATTATACTGTTGGATAACATGCTTCTTATTTTCCATGTAATCCTGGGATTAATGCACACTAATCACTTTGTTTGTACTGTTTCTATCAGACTGTACAGATCTTAAATCCTGGTTCTTCTGTGTTTTAATATTATTCTATTGTCAATGTATTTGTAATAAATTGTATTTTATTGTATTCTTTGTTCTATGTTTGTCAAACCAGACTTACCTACATTACACATACACAACACTTAGCTATTTTTAAACTATGATAACCACATATCAGGATGAACTGGGAAAATGTGATTTGTGTCAGTTAAAGACGACACTGATGATGGATTTTTGCTACCTCCCCATTTGAAGTTGAAAGCCCCATAAACTTCAAGTACACAGCATATTTGTAAATGAGAGAGCCTGCTCAGGATCATTTTTGTGTGAGAGGGAACATCTGCTGAGACAAAACTTGAACGACACCATTTTCATCTAAACTGCAGGCAGCACAGATGCAGTTTTAGGCCCTTTTTTTTGCCTCACACCTTAAAATTGCACAAAGGCGACTTTCCTATTATAAGAAGATCTTGAGGAGTGATTCTATATATGATAATGACACAAACATGCTGAACTTTTCTCTACAGATCATACTGCATCAGCTGTGATTATACCTTGCAATAGCCTTTTGGCTATAACTTGTTTGCTCTGTAGAACATTATGCTCTTAGTTTAAGAAAAGCACACACTCATACACACACTCTCTTATCTAAATCAAACAGTAGAAAGTCAGCTGTGACATTATGTTAACATTCAAGCAATGATCATTTACTTGGTCATAGATGATTACTTGATGAGTATTAGCGGTGTCAGGGAGCATATTTCATTTCAGTGTGCATGCTGAAGCGCAAACACAGCCATGCACCCAGATGCTAGCTGCCCACCAGCTGGACCTCAAATGCAAAATAATCACAGAAGAGTCAAACCCAGCCTACGAGCAGAAGATGTCGTGAGCATCAGCAGCAGCTCCAGCAGAGCACAAAAAAACAAGGCATCACACCCCGGTCGCTGGCTAAATCAGCCTAATTTAGGCAGCTACAGCAAGCGTAGCATTTTCTAACACCTTAAGGGCTACGGAGAGCTCTCCTAACTCACCTCGTAAGTTGATTTTATGGCAGGTTAAATACTCTCTTTCATCGATCATGCATGGAATGAATCTAATCCATCAAAATTCCTCTTTAAACTTAATCTTATGACTTCAATCTGGCAACAATTTATTGCCTGCAGCCTGAACTGAAATTGAATACGAAAAAGTGCACATTTGCTCTGGGACGAATGTATCGGAGACCCTGCTGGCTAAATTCATCTTTTTTTCTGTGTCTGTTCATTTCTAATTATTACCTCTGATCAATTTTAGATTGAATCAGTTGAGATCAGATAAGCCATGTTTCAAGGCTTTTCTGTTTTTTTCTCCTCAAACAAACTGAGTTAATGATTTTGTTTTTAATGGAGTGTTAAGTGGTGTGAAAGTAACTGCTGGCTTCCACTGTTTCCTGGTCCTGTTGCCAGATTAATTCAAAAATGTCCTCCAACTGATAAATCTCTAATTTGAATAATGACAAATGATAATAAAAGACTTTAAGTTACATTTAAACTGCACCCTGTCAAGGAAGCACAACTGTACTCAAGGACCTGCTCAGTCTATGAGAAAGCACAGTTTTTATACTCCAAGGTTTCTCAATGAGTCAGCTCATTTGCTCTTGCTTATAATCACATACTTACTCGCTGTTTTGTAAAGCAGAGGGCTTGACAAGGTTGCTGGGGAAAAAAAGCATCCATTTTCAAGCATGCCTGTTTCACGAGGCTACACTTGAAATAAGATGTTACATAGGTACTTTCATACATTTCATAAACCCAATTTTTAAACTGGCCTTGCGCTTTATCATCTCAGGATTCATTGCTTTGCTTTTCTCAGAGGTTGAGCACACTCCTCTGGACTTGTTTTCTGCTGTCAGATACATGCTTAATTCTGGCATTGCCTTCATTTCTCTGTTGCCGGGCACCTTTCGAAGGCCACCTGTTCGGCGTCTTCCAGCAGCTCGAGCCCCATGGCCGTGCAGGATTCATGCCAGCGACTGTGGTTTCTGTTGCGCCTCTCTCAGCCAACTCACAATCAGCTCCCGCGGTGAGGGAGGCTTCACAACCTGGCCTCCAGGACACCTGCCCAAGCACCAGGAGAGGTTCCCTGTCAGCTGAGCCTCAGCCTGTGGAGGTACAGCTGCAGACTCTGTGGCCCGGTGAAGGCTGAGAGAGTGAAGATGGTCAACTTTAACCTTGTTTAACAACTTTATTTAAAGGTGCAGCATGCAACAATAAATTTAAGAAATACATATTAAAAAAATGACTTTAACTGCTATAATGCTGTTGTTAAAGGATCTCATTTTAAATGTTTTTGATTTGAGTTTTAGGAAAGAAGATTGTCCTGAAGATCCTGTAGAACCTGGATGTTTAAAAAAAGTCAATTAACAAATGTAAGTAAAAATGTAAAGTTTTCAAAAAATGTTGCATTTGTTTTATTATACAGCTTTTGGAAGCTTCCATAAAAGCCCTGCTCTATTAAATAATTCTCATGTCAATAGATCTCTTTAAAAATTTCATTTTCTGTTTTAGAATTGCAGTCTCAGCGTAGTTATGGGTCCTGGCCCAAACTTTTTATGTTTTGGATTTTTATTGTAGGTGCAGTGTGCAGGATTTAGTGGCAGCTTTTAAATGCAGATTGCACCTGACTGAACATCCCTTTGCTCACCCTGTCTTTCAGAGTGTGTAGGAGAACCAACGGTGGCAGTAAAACCAGTGAAAATTTCAAAAGGCCTTCACTGGAGCCACTGTTTTGTTTGTTCATTCTGGGCTACTGTAGAAACATGACAGAGCAGCATGGAGACATCCATGGAAGAAGACCCGGTATGAATGTATTATAATGCATCCATGAGACCAGCTCCCCGTGTAGACATAAAAAGGTTATTCAAGCCTAATGAAAATACAGCAATTCCTGTTTTCAGGTTATTAAACACCACTGAAGACATCGTTTTAAATATATTCCCACTCTGCCATTATCGAGTTCTAGATCCTTTAAATCTTGCAACTTGGATTTTAAGTTAAAATAACAGTTCAAAAAAAAGATTCTAAATTTATTGATTTATCATCCTTAATTTAAAGATTTTGATGAGACATTCTGGCTAGATTTTACTTTTATAACTTTACCAGAGTGAGCTTGAAACAAACTAGTTCATATGAAGTGTCGTCTGACATCTGAGTGCAAAAGCTGCTTCAAATGGCTAAAAGATGGGCAAGAAAATCTGCCCTCAAAGAAAGGGTGAGACAGTTATCTTTTAAATGGGGATAAGAGCGTGCACACTTTCATAGTTTTTGCTCAAAGGCAATCGTGGTGTTGCACTCATCCGCACAAAGTGACAGTTATAGTTGTGTAGCCAATGAAAAAAGCTTGAGAGAGAAGTTCAGACCTCTGACTGTCTTCACCCGGTCAGGCGCTGCATGTGCTGGCTGTGCTTGTTGTTGGTTTCACACAGAGAAATGTCGTACGAAACCCTTCTTAATCCAAAGTCAGAGAGGTGAGAGGGAGCGTTTTTTTTACGTGCTGTTCGGTGATCCAACAAGCACTTCGCCTGAAGCACACTGACACCTTAACTGCAATCATGTGGAGGTTGGAAAAAATTGTCCCTCAGAGCCTGAGTCATAAACAATTTCAAGCTTGTGTTTTGACACTGAACAACGTCCACATTCACATGAGCTGCGTTTGTCCGTCAGAAGGGGCAACTGCTTAATGTTGTGTTTAATTTTACTGCAATTCACACTCTGCAAAAAGAAAACCTTGTTTGTTTGTAACACAGTTGGACTCGCTCTAGTGATAGTGGCAGATGGAACATTCACCTTATGACCACACAACTGGTTTAACCTTAAACTGACAATAAATTAATTATGCTATCATGTGCCATAATGTGCATATGGCTTTCTGTGTGGAGTTTGAAAGTTCTTTCTGTGTGTGTGTGTGTGTGTGTGTGTGTGTGTGTGTGTGTGTGTGTGGGTTCCCCCCCATTGCTCTGGCTTCCTCCTACAGTCCAAAGACATGCCGGTTAGATTAATTACCTTCCCTCCCTTCAATAGTTGTTTGCCCCTATGTGTTGAACTGGCAACCTGACCATGGTGGACCACTTGCCCACTATCAGCTGGGATCAGCTCCAGTCTCCTCACAATCCTGCACATTACAAGCAATACTGAGAGTGGATGGATAAAATAACATACAGCTTAATGAAAATTATCTACAGCCACTATGTATCCATGATTATTTACTTCTACATAATCTTTAAAACAGCTATTATGCAATATGTGTGACTGGAATGAGTGTGTCAGATTTCTCTCTTGCAATTTGGCCATAGCAATGAAAAAACCTGTTTATGTCTATTTGTCTGACCGCTTCTCATAATCTTAACTTCACATCATCCAAACTGCACTGCAGAGAGCACTGCATGAGGATCTGATGAATGCAATCTGAAGAAAAACAAGCATTGTGAATACCTTTAGAAGGACTCTTTCATCCGCAATAAATAAATGAACAGTTCCTCAGAGTTTCAAACTGAATTTTGTAGAATTGTCTCACTATGCATTGTTAATGTGTGAAATGTCTGGAAACGTATCCAGCATCTGAAAATGTGTGATCTGAATATATGTGTGTGTGTGTGTGTGTGTGTCTGTACGTGTGTGTGTCATCTTTCATCTTCAAGAGTACAGGCTCAATGTCAAGCTGCCAGCTGATAGAAGGCTTTTGTGCATTTCCCCTTTCTAGTCACTTTTACCTGAGTAAAGCTTCTGCATCCATGTGTCCCTGAGGGTAAACGACCACAATGGAATACCAAGATAACAAAGGGTGCAGACACCTGCATGAATATCATAAGAGTTATGCAGGTGAAAAAAAAAAAAAAAAAAAAAAAAAGGTGGGATACATCTGCAAAATCACTTGCGACAAGCATGCAAGAAAATGACGCGCTCATGAACAACAAACACAACAACAACCCAGTGAGTGATAATCACAGTAATGATGATAATCACCAGCCATCCAAGCAGAGAGAAAATAAAGTTTGAACAAATTATATGCTGGTTAATTTTTCCACCACCCAGCACACAGGGAGAATTGAGTTGGCAGTGGCTGAGCAGCTAACAATGATAAATTGTCCATACCTGCGATCATATTAACAATAATTATTGCATTAGCGTATTTTACACAGTGATGAAGGTGGATTCTGTGAGCCGAATACAAAGTTGACTCATTGAAGGTGGACTGTGAAAGAGGAATCCTTGTCATTCCTCTATGTAAAGTCATTTCCCATCATGTTCGCTCTCTCTTTCATCAGGGGCCCGTATTGTTTCGGCGATGCTCCGGCTGACAGAGTGTAATTTACAGGTGGAGCCAGGCTTCCTGCCATCCACTATAAATTGGTCTCCATTTTCTGACATCTAGGCTTTTGGAAGTGTGATTTCTTTGATCTTTTCAGCCCTACCAGACATTTTCTGGTATTCCATTTTGCATCATCACCCTCTCTGCCGTCTCCTCTCTCTCTCTCTCTCTCCTCGTCTTGTCCTGTCGATCTCTTTTTCTTGTCTCATCAAACTATCTGCCTCCCCTACTTTTTCCTCAATCCTGTCACTTATCTTTATCACTTGTCTTACTTATCTCTTCCTTTTCATTTTATTTTGCTTTTCCTTCTTGCTGTGCCGCTGTCATTAACAGTGACATACTGTGAAGTGCCTTTGGTTGCAACATATCCAACATGAGCTTTATGTGTTTTTTGCTTTTTATGTCTATTTCAAAGTGTGCATTTTTTTTAACATAAAAGAGCATAAAGTCTAGTACTCAATATAAAGACATGTACACATTTGTGTTTTATATCCTTTGTTTGTGTGTGTGGGGGGGGGCGTATTTTGGAAATATGCAATATTTTCTGCATATTTATATATATGTTGACATGAATAAATGTGTGCAAGAATCTACAAAATGTTTGCAAAAATCTGTCAGTGTTAACACAGAAAAATCACCCAACATTTCCATTAGAGTTTAACATGTATGTCGTTTCTTTATTCCATCGATGCATTCATTCTTTGCTGCTTATGCGGGACCAGGTCTCTTGGCAGCAGACTAAGCAAGGTGGTCCAGATGTTCCTCTGCCTTCCTGGGAATCCTGAGGCATTCCCAAGCTAGATGAGATATATAATAATCTCCCCAGCATGCTCTGTGTCTACCTCAGGATCTCCGAACAGCTCAAAAAAATCTCCAAAGGATGGCTCCCAGGGGGCTTCCTGATAAGACACCTGGACCCCCTCAACTAGTAGCTTTTGATGCGGAGGAGCAACAGCTCTACACAAAGCTCACTCTGGATGTCTGAGCTTATTTCTATAAGTCTGAGGGTGAGTTTGACTCAGGGTCATTTCAGCCGCTTGTATCTGCAGTCTCGTTCTTTAGGTCACTTTCCAAAGGTTGTGACTATAGGTGAAGGTTAGAGTGTAAATCTACTGGTAGATCAAAAGCTTTGCCATTGACTCATCTCTCTCCTCACCACAAAGGTTCAAGGCATAAGGCTTGCATCACTGCTGAGTAGTGTAAGTGGTGACAAAATTAAGAAAATTACACTTAAGTCACAATTAATACTCAACTATTTGGACATTTTTAAGGCATTAGCTTGTGCAGTTTTACCAGCAGCTAGATGGTGGGGCTGATATCAAGTTCATCCCTGTGTGTTCAGTGGACAGGCTGATCCATGATGTGTAAGTGCTGGAGCTGACAGTGGGAGAGGTCACACACAAAAAGGTAGGGAAAGTGCTTTCAGGTAATATCAGTGTTTACTGGCATGTTGTGTCTTCCTCCCTGTGTTTTACCATGAGGACAAGACTGTGATTTGGGTGCTCGCGCAGTCACCTGAGATAAGCCTGCTTTTGATGGGCAATAAACACATCTACAAACACAGTTTTGAAGAGATTTGAAAAGCTGTGTTATTCTCTTTGATAAATGTAAATTATTTTGAAACCGATACAGGCATGAATGGCCACACCATCAAAACTGATTACACGCCCCTGTCCGCACAGATCTTCGGAGCTCTCAATGCAAAGAGCAATAATCGTTTTATTGTATGTTTATGTTGTAATGGAGGCAATGCTAAAATAGCCATCTTTATGCACTACTGTGGCTTTTAAGTGTAATTGATTCATCATTCATAAAACAAATTAAGAAAAAGACTGTCATTAACTAAAATTAGAGCCTTTTTATATTTATAAGAGTGGACTGCAGTATTACCAGCACAGTGGCAATAATTATTCATTTATAAGGAACAGACTCCTTTTCAGACAGAGCGAGGCAGAGCGCTGTTGGATTGTGCTAATATATCCAATATGTAGAATATATATGATCCAGGACAGAAGGTTTGGGCTGCTGCTCTGATGTCCACAATCTGCAGATCCCTGTGTGGATGTGTGGATGTGTGGATGTGTGGATGTGTGGATGGGGCGGGCTTGGTGGCCAGATGGGGCAGCAATTCTCACTTCTGTTGGTCAGTTTCATTTCATATTACACAAGTCAAAATGTAAATTTCAGCTGTAACTTCCATGAAAAATACATTTCCTTGGGACAAGATCCAAAGAGTGTGGCTGTCAGAGAGTCCACCTGAGTGTTATTACACCCCCATCTGGGCTTTGGCCTCTTTGTCCTTCCACATTCACTCCTGTTTTTTCATCCAGTAGGATGGTGGGCACAGACTCTGGTTTCTAAAACACAGAGGAGTTTTTTGTTGTGTCCTTTCAGATTTCCACAGCACTTTTCTCTTCAGTTGTCCTTTCCCCATGGGGTTGCCTGTAGACTTTTGATGGATGGATGAGATGTTCAAATCTAGTAATTCTTACTAAATAAACATAAATCTGTTACAGAAAAGGAAAATTAATGATGTGTGATTTGCCACCTGGACTCCCCACTGATAGAAATAAATGCAGGCAGAGTGGCTTTTTGACAGAGTGAGGAACCTCTTTGCTGGTTTGACAGTCACATGGACTCTTTCATCCCCTGACAGTCTGCCTCCTCAACAGCGATGATGCTAAAAGAAAGGACAGCTCAGATATCTAGTTTGATGGTCACTCAAACACACCTTACCTTGAAAGCTAAATAAATATGCAACAGAATAATAATGTGACAGTGAAATGAAAAATAAATAAATAAATAAAGCTAATTCAAAACCAAGAAACAACATCTTTTTTGCCTTTTGGGGGTATTTCTTTTTAAATGACACTGAATTTTGCTAATAATGATAGTTACACTGGAAAATAAAAGTAGTGAGTGATGCAAGGTATCTGTTTACATGCTCTATGTCCGCTTATTTGAATGTGTGTTTTTGCCCTTCTTCCTAATTTGAGTCCTACATTAAATTAATATAAACTAAGTAAGCTAACTAACTAAGCTAACAGATTGGAGGATAAATGTGGGGAATATTAGTGAGTTTTTCTGCTGTAGATAAATTGTGAGTTACAGAAGGTCTTCTCTGGTTTACACACACACAGTCAAACTGTTTGAGAAAAACAAACACAGTGACTTCAGCTTTCTAATAAATAAGATAACAAAATCATAATAAATCATGTTTAAAAAAAGGTTAAGTATGTGAACAAAGGAGCAGATAAATAACCCTTGTACAGTTGTTTACAGTATTATTAACACTGCTGGCTGTCACTAAAGCATAAGCTTTAAAAACTTGGCTGACCTAGACTGTGTTATAGAAAGCCTATGGAGCTTTAGAAAAAATAACACAACCTTACTCACAGTATATGATATAATGTGGGTGGTCTAAAATAATATGTGGCTTCCTTTGCAACTACTATGTCTCATAAATAGAAATAAATTGTGCATTTATTAGAGATTATTTTCAGCAAAGTATTAATACACATTTGGTCCTCTGGTGAGTATTTCTGGCATCAGGACAGTGTGTGTGTGGGACTGGCTCAAAATAAACTACAGTGTGTGTGTTAATTGTAATGGTGAAACATGTCACCCAGTGCAACAGTGTGGCTCAGTGAAGTGTTTTTAATAGTTTTTGGACAACAATTGAGCTTTATGGCAGAGAAAAATACTGAATGCTATAACCAGGTTTTCACTTCACTGCCAATAGCTGTTAGTTGGACCAATGGACTGGAGGTAATTGGTGAAATAACGTAATAACTTTTTCAATGAGAAATAATGAGTAATATATGACATTTTTAGTAAGATATATGTTGTGTGAAGTCCTGTTTGGTAGAAATTGCGTGTGTATGTGTGTATGTATTTGTGCGTGTGTGGGGGGGGTGTGCGTCATTAGTCTATTCAACAGCAATGTGGAGTAACTCAACTGCACTGTCTGCTGGCACCTGACTCTCTGCTGACCAACCCTGCTGCACACACACACAAACAGTCCCACACAAACACAACACGCTCACTCCTACTCCATTTACACGAACACTGATATTTCCCATGAAACCACAGACACACACACACACACACACACACACACACACACACACACACACACACACACACGTATCCCTCCAACACTCTCTCTCTCTCTCTCTCTCCAGAGCGCCCTCCCTCTTCTTTTCATCTCCCTCGCTTTTTCTCCATCCACCAGATGGCTGACCCATCTGCTCCCCCTCTTTCCCTCTCTCTCCACCTCAGTCTCTCTCTCTCTCCCACTGCTCTGTACTTCATGTGGTCGCGATCCAAGTTCTGTACGCGCAGGACCCTCAGTTCCCTACAACGCAGCGTGCTCACAGGAGTGACTCGCTCCCCTCTTGCACTCGTTGCGTGTGTTTGCACACATCTGTTTGGTTGCCAGTTTTTTGTGTGCATATGCCCACATTTTGAAGCCATTTCTGATGAAAGTGCTTCTTGAGACTCTCTTCTGTTTCTTTGTGTGTGTGCATTTGTGTACACATCTGCTTAGGTAGCCAAATTTGTTTTTGTTTGTGTGTATGAGCGTGTGTGTGTGTGTGTGTGTGCAGCACACCCACCATCTGTTCCTGTATTTCTGCATTTGGGGGGTGTTTGTGTGATAATAGTCTAAAATTTGCTTTGCTTGAATGTAAAGTGTTCATGTGATATTGTGTCAGTGCTGCTTAATCTCCAAGCAGCCCATCTTTGCTTGGCCATTGCTTAAAGGAACAGTTTGATATTTTTTTTAAGTAGGCATGCATGTCTTGCTTTAGAGGAAAAGACTGATGCCACATGTAGAAATGAAGCAGTCATTAGCTGGTGTTTATTTTAGCTTAGCATAAAACTGAGCCTGTAGCTGTGTCCAAAGAGGCTGTCAACTGCTGCCAGAGACAGTCTCTAAAATCACTATTACTTATTTTCAACCATGATGTTTGGTTGTTTCTCCCTGTTTCTTGCCTTTATGCTAAGCTAACTATCTACTGGTAGTAAATTTGTATTTAGCCGACTGTTCAAACATGAGAGTAATGTTGTTCATTAATTCACTGAAAAATAACCAATAATCACATTTCTTTTAAAGATTTTTTTTTTAAATTTAGGTTTGTTTGTTTTTTATTTTGATAATCATCCTAATCGTTTAGTCAGCACTGCACACACCAAGTTTGTTGTGGAGATAATGGAACATTGATTAGCAACATTGCTGACAGGAAGTCCAGAGATAAAATGGCCTTTGGACAGGTCATAAACAAGCGAGGTAAAGTTTGGCCATACTCTAAAATGAGTTTACTCAGATGTTGCCAATGTTATGTCATTTCACAAGATAACTGTTAGCATACAAGTATGGTACAGTAGGTTTAACTGTGAAGTTGCCCAGTAAAACCAGTTGCTCCTATTTTTGATATCATCTATAATATTTTTAGCCACCAGTTCTTTTCAGATTTTAAAAAATGAACTTAGCAAATACAGTTTTATTATTACTAGAGATGTTCAGGTACCATTTTTTCTGTCTTGATGCTTATTCCAATACCTGAACATAGTGTTTATCAGCTGATAGCACATACCAATCCAATACTAATGTATTAAAAAAATAAACATATTATGTATATTATATGCTTATTATTTTTTGACATCTGTACACAACCAACGCTGTGTGAATGTGATTTGGTTGCTGTCACTGTTGCATGGCTTTTGTAAAACATCAACAAATACAGATAATGAAAACTTCAATGCTAATGTTACAGCTCTGGAAATCATATTCTCCTCCCAAAACAGTAGCAGCCCATAACATAGCACTGTACAGGTTAGCATATGAGAGCAGAAAAGAAGGAATTATTTTTGTAAAAAAGGCCATTTTATCCAGGTAAAACTGTTTTCAACAGGACCGTGGCACTTTCAACCCCTCCCATAACCCAAAACATACACACAAAAAATGAGTGTTAGTTTGCTGATGTGTGTTTTAAAATTACAAAAACGCCAACATTTAGAAAAAACTGCATATTAGCAATGTAATGCATGTTAAAATTAGAAGATATTGCATGGGTGCACAAACTGTACATTCTCAATCCAGAATATTAGGCTTTATTTGAAGCAATTCTGATAATGGTATCGGCATCAGATTAACTCTAATCGTTATCAATTGAGATGACAAAAATAAGATCCAAGTTTAAGTTGTGGTAAACAGGACATTTTTTTGAAGCTCTCTCTCTGTCGGAGAAAGGAATGAAGGGCACTGTAGCGCTGCCTCGCAGGCTCAGTGGCAGCTCTACCTGCTTCTGTGTGTCTGAGTCACCATGACCTTGCCTTACAGATAACTAATACCCCGCCGAGAGATGCTTGACTGACAGGTGGGCACGCGGCAGCCTCAGACAAACACAGAGCTTGACAAGCAAACATGTAGACACACATGTCCTGAGCCCACATGTGAACAAACACATGTAAGTACACACAGGCGCACGCATACACACAAGCTATGAGAGAAATTCAGGCGCAGAGGGGAGATAAACAGCATAAGCCTGAGGAGGAGAGTGATTGCTTCAGACACATGTGGCAAGAGTCAACTAGGAGAATAACAGAGAGGGAAAAAATGGCAAAGCAGCCAGTCTGACAGGCATGCATGGACAATCAGAGAGATGCACAGATGGGCAAAATGACAGACAGAGAGACAAGCAGGCAGAATGATATTTTGCTATGCAAGTCCCTACTGCCTTAACCTGATATGAATATACAAGCACAAGCACAGAAACAGTGTAAAAATGAAAAACAAACAGAATTTTGACATTTTCAAAAAAACACATACACCTACATAACCTTCACCGGTACAAAGCCTTGTGTGTTTCAGATGTGAAGACAGTGATATTTGGTTTAGAGATAGAAGAGCTATGTGATCATAGTCTTCTGAGGAAGAGGAGAGGGAATAGAGAGTGCAGTGACGGGACACTTCAAGGATGTTCTGCTTGTTCAAATATTCAATAAAGGACAGGAAACAATATGAACTACATGCATAGGATAAGAATCATCCCTTCGCTGTATAGCTCTGCATTCGTGTGGATGGTACAAACACACACAATCAGGCTCTGCATGCATTTGTGTGGGCATGTGTGTCTCAGTTGGTATCAGGGACACACCTGGCAGGAGCCGTCTGTGCCTGGAGACCTCAGGTGTGGTGAGACAGTGCAGAGGATGAAGGGAGACAGAGAAACGAGTAGGTCACAGGGGCCGCTGCGGGCACCAGGCCAACTGTATTCAAGTGGAAGACCATCAGGAACCCGCGTCCCCCGACGGTCAAGATGAAACCGCACGGAAAATAGGAAACGGCGGCCTTGATGTCGACCACTTGTACGCACGCAGCATGCACAGATGCTACCCCGCACATGCTCACACTCACACACACACAACATCCACCAGATACAAACAAATTAGAGATACCACCACAGGCGAAGACAAGTGAGCAAAACGCATCCCACATGTTAACAAGAATCATAATGCTCGACAGTGTACCCCGCAGTTGCCACTCTGCTGCCTCAGCTTGGGCCCGGGGTCTTGGCAGCAGACGGCGGAGGAAAGAGGAAGAGGAGGAGGAGCAGTTGGGTTATGCAGTTTCGCACACCGGTCGGACCTCCCGCCCCTTCCTGTCATCTGCTGCTTTAACCCTTCATTAATCCCACACAGCGTGTTTTAACCCCTTGTCGCCTGCGCCTGGCGAGCGCCGCAGCAGAACCAATTAGGTGAGATGAAAGCCTACGCCAGAGCTGGGCCACCAGATCACAGGTGGAGAGGAGAGATGATCGAGACCCAGGTGAGAAGCAAAATAAGAAAACAAATTTAAGCCTGAAAGCATTGTGATATCCTTGTGGAGTGAGCAAGTAGCTTCTCCGAGGGTGGTTTTTTCAACCATTTTTTTCCACTCAGTTCAACACAGAACTTATATTTATTTACAGGAGGAAGAGGGCACAATAACAAGCAAAAGGTTAAGACAAAAGAATGAAAGCATAAAGGGTTTATTTCTGTTTTGACAATGGAAATACAAATACAGTCTTTAAAAAATATATTTATGAAAGGAAAAAGTACACAAGAAGACATGTTGCCACACTCAGAGGTGGGAAAAAACACTTTAATGTTTTATGTTCTGGGACAGCAGCCCCGCAGCTTACTGTGGAGGAGACGCTGTATAAATACACCTGAACGAACAGTTTTACAAGGTTGTGTTGAAGAACAACAATGCGCAGCAGCAGCGGCGAGACGCAGGAGTAAATATCCACAACAAGCATCAGTACTGGAAAACCCTCCCAAAGCAATAAGAAACCTCACTACTGAATAGTTAGATGAAGGGTATTATAGTAACAAGCACTATAGGGATTACAGGCAAAGACTAGGCTTACTCTGATATGTTTTAACAAGAGAAAAAAAGGAAGGAAAATAGCAGAGCTGGCTTGAAAGAAACAGATGGGAGGTGGAGGAAACAGTGCAAGGATGTGGAAAAGACCATACTATCCTCCAAAGGAAAAAGCCACTATTCAAATTAGATACTCTCAGATAAAATTTAATACTAATGATAAGCTATGTTCAAAGTTATTTTTTGATGAAATTTTGCCTGAGTGAGAGTTTTTTTTTTTTTTTTTTTTTTTTTTTTTTATTTAAAAAAAAAAAAAAAGGTGACGCAAAAAAAAAAAAAAAAAAAAAAAAAAGACACACAAAAATGAATATTGGCCACAGTGGGGGGTAA
>JAQMCX010000008.1:4868439-4912211 GCA_029814765.1 Acanthurus leucopareius
ATTATATACTCTCTTATAAAATTTAATAATAATTTTAAGTTATTTTATATTTTTTTTTTTTTTTTTATTTTTCCGGTTTTTTTTTTTTTTTTTTTTTTTTTTTTTTTTTTAGCTTTCAAGAAACATCAGAGCGTGCCTCCTACTCCAAACACAACACACATCTCTGCCACACTGAAGTCTATTGAGGCCACTGTCGGTGGAATAATTGGTATCTCCACATATTCTATGATAGCTTTCCACCTGTATAATAGTTACATGTCAGTATAAACTGGTGTGTCTAGACAGAAGTGCTCTGCCTCTGAGGCACCTACTCCTGATGTTTACCTTTTGATGTTACAGATTGTTGAAGACTTTCTTTTTTTTTTGGTCATGTCTATGTTTGGCCACTTATCAACAGAAACAAGAAAAATACACTAGCAGAACAGATCAAAAACCAACAGTTGCCAACAGGCCTTTTTTTTCTTTTTTTTTTTTTTGAACTGCAGACGCTTTGACTCTTCGTAGCAGAATAAGCACAAATGAAACTAATCACATTAATGTGTCCCAGTAAGCCAATGGCAGTGAGTCAGTGGGCAATTTTTAGACCCTGAAACTTTGAATAGAATGCATCTATTGTTAATGCTGTAAAGGCATTAAACCTGTGCTTCCATGCTGTGAAAGTCAAGATATTTGCTCTGAAAAAGGCCCGCAGAGCCTCTTTATTGGACATTTGAATAGTCAGACACACAAAAACTAATCACACCATTGATAGCTGCATACATTTCAGCTTAGGGTCTGTGGTGTTGAGTATGTTTGCTCTCCTTATGGTTTTCTGGCAAAGCTAAATGAAATGCAGACATTAATTATGTTCTTAGTTACACATGTTCTTTTTCTGCTATGCCAACTTCCGCAGTTTGTATTTTGAACATGTTTTAGGGTGGATTTAACCTTAAAGCTGCTTTAATCTATGGCTGCTGGATTGAAGATGTTCTGTACTATTTACAGTCTAAGAGGATCCGCTCTTTCATCAAGGGATCAGCTATGCGCTTCATTGCCACCTGTGGCAAATATGGAAGCTAAAGAATTGTGGTGAAGTATATTAATCTCCTATTTACATGCTCATATCATGCATCTTGATTCAAGTTTTTTTTTTTTTTTAACTAATCTTGCTGCTCACAAGGGCTGGTGTGATTTGCTTTTACTGACTCTGTTTTTGTCATTATTTCTTTGTACATCATTTTTTTGCATTGTATTAAAATACCTTTTTTTAAAAAAATGATGCTCTAATCAATAATTTGTACTTACATTGTACATTTATGAATTATGACCCTGCTCTGTACTTCCTCTGAGCTCTATGGACCTTTTTTTTTGACTCTGTCAGCTAATTGTTTTATGTCTCACAGCCTTAATGCTTTGGTTCACTCTCACCTCTCTCATCAGCATCATTTGCATAGTCTTTGCACCGAAGCTTTGTTTAATCTATACAGCTATGTACAGCACACTGTGTTTAACTGGGCTGATTATTACTGTCAGACAATGTATTCATGCTGCGAACCTGAAGACGATGTGATTTGATGGTGCAGATTGCAAAAACATAAACATAACATAAACCAACATGATCTTATTGCTATGTCCCTGAGTCAGCAAGTTAGTAAGTTTTGCCACAGAAAATAAAATTCTGCAGTCAGTGAGTGAAGCCTGAGCTTCTTTAATGTTATCACACACATGCACACACACACACACACGCACATACACTGCATTCTCCTCAAAATTTTGCATAGAATACTCCAGAAGCAACACACGTGGTGGTGATTTTGATGGTGGAACCTAAATGAAATCAATGCAATAGAGCAGTTGTATGCAGTTCAGTCTTGCTGCAGAGCATTGGGTTAGCTCCTTAATAAAGAAAAAAGTAATTCTTATCCAATTACTTTCTTAATTGATGGAATAATCCAGAGAATAGCCAATTTGATTGTTAACATAATGGATAGCTTCATAGCTGGACACACTGGAGCATTTAGCAGTCAAAGAGCCAGATACTGCCATCTGATGTTAACACAGAGCAAAACTAAAAGCAGGATAAACATTGGACTTATCAGTTAGCCAGTAACACCACTCCAAATGTATGTTAATGCTGCTCTGTGTCTGCTGGCTTTGTAAACAACCGATATGTTTGCCTTATTAACTTAAATGGTGATTATATCAGTGCGGTTTTTAAAGCTTTTTTCTACTGACGCAAAGAGACTAAACATTAATAAATGCATGATTAAATGCGTGAGTGTACCACTGATGGACTCCATCACCTCACAATGAGATGCATTATGAAAATGGAAAAGTAGTTTACTGATGGGAAAAAAAAAACAAATTGCAGGTGATGCTGAGACAGCTCCAGGAGAATCCCTGTAAACAAACGCTGAACTATTAAAACTTTGCTATTTTTTTAATTGCCTGAAGAGCTCTGTGAAATTGCAGTTTGATCCACATCGCTTGGTTTTCCACACTACCTGAAGGCAGAAATACTGTGGCGCAAATGCAGCCAACAATGTTCAAGAACCACTACTCAGAACTCCATCAGGTTGAAAGGAGGAGCTCATCAGCATGGTCACCTGCTGAGGAGATCTGCTGGAATGAAAACCTGCAGACTTTTGGCTCTCCGTGGCATATGGTTAGCCACTGCTGTAGCAGTACATTCAGCCCTGTGTGATACCAGTCTGTAATGGGCTTTGTCCCAGTACTCACACTCATTTCAAAGTCACCTTGGTTTGGAGTAGCTCCCCATAAAGAGCTATGTGAATGTTACTTGCGACCTACACAAATAGTATCTTGGCAAATTTGTTGTTAAATGTAAAAAATGAAGACTCAGCTTTGCATAAATTTGCTTCTAAATAGACCTTTTACAGAGCTGTCATACTGTGGAAAACACAGGTGCAGCTGGTAAAATGAATTATAGGTGAGTTTGACTGCTTTTGTATTATCAACATGGTCTCTGTGTTGTATTGACCCAACTAAGTAGAGTTTAGTGTTATAGTTTAATAACATGCAGCTGTGTGTTATTTCAGTTACAACAATGAACTATAATTATATGAACTGCTTTTATACACTGCTTTTGTAGCCTTTTGACTACCAAAAGTCTTTCACAACACAAGTTGGCCTTCATCTATTCATACACACTCACACTCTAATGGCAGGTGGCTTCTCTCCACAGTGCCAGCCTGCTCATCAGGAAGTCACACACACATTCACACACCAATGGAAGAACCATCGGGAGCAATTTGGGGTTCAGTATCTTGTCCAAGTATCTTGCTCACAATACACTAATATTTTCACGGCATGACCACCTGGAAAGAAGAACTGAAGACAAACTGATTAGCATGATTCAGAACAGGGCAGCTTTGTGTGAAAATAATAAGCATATGCTGCTTTATCATAATAACAATTTGTTTTTCAGCAGTCTTAGATCTTATAGCTCCCTTTGTTTGAATGACAAATACACACTATTGCTGTCTGCTGGTATGGAGAGTTAAGGTCTCTCAAGCAAGTGCAGAACCTACATGCAGGTTAGCCATTAGTTATAGTCTTCACAGTTGTAGAAGACTCGTCTTCTTGTAGTCTTCACAGTGTGTTAAAGTGTAGCTTTTTGGCCAAAACACAAGTAACGAGAGAAGATACTACAGTGGGCCTAAGCTGGTTCTTTGATTTCAATTTGGTGTATCTGTTGTTCTGCACAAGTCTGAGGGCCAACAACCCTCTGAGCAGCAAAACAACCACAACACTTTGAGGATGTTTGCATAAAATGGTTACTGAGAATGGAAATAAGTCAGTTATGGGCTTTAACTGTTTTTTACAAGTATGTGTGTTGTTATTTACATGTATTACAGCATTCATTAATTGTTACGATTAAATGAGTCCTCCTGGCAGCTCACACATAGTGTAACATAGTGTAACATAGTGTAACCCTCACCCAGTGCTACCTCAGAGACTGGATTTAGCCTGCCGGTGCTGTGATAGCTTAGCCTAGCTTTGCCTAACCAAACCTCTGTGTTATCAGTCCATCAGTCAGTGGATTTGTGTAACTGTGCCAGATACAGTGGCATGTGTTGACTGTAGGCCACTGGGACAAAACAGAGTCATGCTACGGCTTGGCACTGTTCATGTCACTGAACTGGACAACAGTCGATTGAAAAATCTAACTTTGTCTCAGATGTTAACACTGCTTAATCCACTCTTCTTTAGTAAGGCCAGCACAAAGGTCAAAGTTGATCTTCAGTGTTTCATTTTGAAGTGTTTCAATGGTCCAAATTGTGAAATGAACCTGTAGCTATAAACATCTTACTTACTTTGACATGAGAGAAGCAAGCCAGAGCAACTTAAATGAGTGGTACAGAATTTAGTAAAGGAATTAGATGTCTTTGCCATTATTTACAGTTGTTATACCAGGGCTAACAAACAATCAGATTGCTTGATTTGTGCAATCAATTTGATCCATTTTGTCTTGTCTGCAGCTTTGCTGCAATAGGATTTTTCATCCATTTAAGATTTTGCATGATCTCTTATGGGACAGCTTGCTCTCTCATCTTCTGTTCAACTGCCCAACTTTCAGCCAGCAGTGAAGTCACCATTCTCTTTATAACTGTGGATAAAGTCTTGCAAAGGAAGACTTGTTTTCATGAGAAAACCCTCTATGTCTAAAGAGAAAACTTTAACGAATAAAGAAAATACTTGATAAAATTATAACTTTTTTCTTACTGTAGCAGCTCTGCATTGCTGTATGCTTGGTGTAAGGATGTGCAAGGCAAGTGTAGAAGGGGGAAATACAGTCATATTACTTCCAATCAATGCTTTTACCACTGCTTTCTGGCGATTTACTCAGTTGGACATCTAGTACACTGGAGGGACTTTGGCTTTGGGTAATAGCTTAGTCTCTGGACAGTATAGCTACTGAACTGAACAATGGACCCCTTCTTGCACATATTATAGTTAAACTGGGACCTTTTCTTCAGTAAAAAGTCTCTCTGATGGAATCTGTTATGAGTGAGGGCTGCAGATTACTTAATGAAACCAAGGCAGACCATTTTTTACTTTTTGTAGCACAACCAAATTTTATTCAACTTTTTGCTATTAGGGTGGTAGTATAAGATTTGACAGAGTATGTCTCAGAACCTCAGCAGATAAAGCCAGAATCACTGTGTCTGCTTCCATAGATCCTACTAGGATTAAGTGAGTTTTTTGTGATTTGAGTATACTGAATAGCAGATCACTTCCACTTTCATGTTACATTACAAACATTTGCTCAATTTTTTCCTTTGCCATCTAAAACCCTGCTGACCCACCAGGGGGACAATCATTATAAATTGATGCTGTGCAGCCAAGCACCACAGAAATGTGTGAAGAAATGCATTTAAAATGATTCACAGGACATTGTAAATATTTCCATTTGATGGAATAGCGCAGCCATAACAACATGGAGTCTTGGGGTTTGAATATTTAACTCAATGAAAACTTGAAACAAGCCAGTACAGAACATATACTGTCAGACTGTGTGGAGATTATTTTTTCCAACCATTAAAGGGTGAACTCCGCCAGGTTCACACATCCATGTCTGTTTTGAGGCAGTAGCACTGCATATATGAAAAAAAAATATATCAAATAAGCCTTAAGTGGCTCTGGAGGGAGCTGTGTGTAGTCAGTGAAATTGACTCAATTGATGTCACTTGAGTTGGACTTGAGAACATCAAGAGTAAAGATTTAAAATAATAATAATAATGGATTATTTGTTGGACAGAGGTCTCATTACTATTACTAGCTTAACTCGGCAGAATCTCCAGCCACACTGGCAATCAAGTTGCACTGTGGGTAATGTAGGCATAAGTATTTTGCAAAGAAGAAGAATTTTTAGAGTAAAAAAGACAATACTGCGCTACATTCATTTTCTCTCTTTTTTAAGTTGCAATTTTTTCAAACTTGAGTCCGATATTATTTAAGTGCATGTCTATTTAGTGGAGGTCTCTTTAGGGAAGGCTAGAAGGTGAAAAGTGGATTCAAGGAAGTTAAACTATGCTGTGCTACGGCAAAGGAGAGCAGGAGGACTAAACAGTCACCTCATAGCACTATGCTCTTAAGTTTTGCATTGGAATACGATTACATTTAACATGAATGCAGCCAGATGGGGAAGCATAAGGGGTGGGGGGTGGGAAAATGAGGCACCGTGTTTTACCAAGCAAGCACCATTTGCATTTCAGCAAGAAATGCAGAGGTAGTAGCACGAGTGGAGGCAAACCAGAGTCAGCAGCTGTGCAGGTAAATCTGAATGTGCGAAACATGCGCCATTAAGAAGAATGAATAATGGAAAGTGGTTATGGTTCAGGTAGCATGCAATGCTAACACTCACTGGCTAGAGCCCGGATCAAAAGGGAAGTCTTGTACCTGAGATCTTAAATATACTGGTTCAGTGAGATAAACATGAAGTAATCATAAATTCACATTCATCTCAGTAAATACTCCTACGCTCTTATGAATGCATATTCACACATATAAACTCCCCCACAGCAAGTATTTCACTATTTCTCAATACATTTACACCTGGGGTGGCCAATTAAATATACCACATGTCAGCACAGTATAATAATATCATAAGGTCACAGGTCTGAAAGACAGGTGTCATGCTTTCACTTTTGCCCAGAGAAAAAGAAACAAGGCCTCTGTCGCTGGCAAGTGCTGCTGCATGAACAAGGCTGCTGCAGAGAAAGGCCTTGGAGAGACACTGGGGAGGGAGTGCGCCATTCAACTGAATCATCAGGGCCATCAATGTAATGAGAGCTGATCGGTCCTGAGCAAAGAAAGACAAGGAGAGGGAAGAGGGAGAAAAGGGAAGAGGGAGTGGGTAGGATGGGGGACATAGAGTGTAAATGAGGAGAGCAGAGAGAGGAAGGAGGGTGTGGATGGTGGAGGGCGATGGAGCAGAAACAGAGAGAAAATGGGAGAAAAGCGATATAGAATATAGCATGGGAGGATAAGGAAAAGTTAGCCATACAGGGGTAGATGGGGAACAGACTAAAGGCTGTAGAAGAAATTTGGGAATGGCAGGCGATGCTTGTTGAGAGAGAACGGCTCAGTAAATAAACATTTATTTTTCCACTGCAGTGCTTACATGAAAACATCACAGACTGAATAACACAAAGGAGGCCAACTGCTGGGCACTCAAGACTTTGGTACTCAAACAGTAAAAAAAGAGACCTCACAAAAGGCAGGGAGAAGAAAGGATGACAAGATAGTGGGGCACGCAGAAAAAGAGGCAGTTAGCCAAAGAAAAAATTACTTTAATTTTCTTCGTAAAGCAACTTGAAACAATATCGATCAGTGAGAATGTCTATGATTTCAAAATGTTGGTCCATGCACGGTCCTGATATTTAATTAAACTGCCATTTCCATGATTTAGTCCATTAGCTTCTCATTCTCATATCGCCATCAACTCTGTCATTTCCACGGCAGTGACAACCTGGGCTATTGTTTGCGATCAGAGAAGCTGAACTTCCAAGAGGTCATTACTCATTTTTGGCATTCGACTCGGCTCCAGAAGAGAAAGTCATAAATTATTTCTCTCACACATAATCCTGGTGCCAGAGCTGTGTGTCAATCATTTTGGAGTCACTCCCGGCCCACTCACTTCAGTTTCGTCACGTCCGGCCCAGTGGATCATCTATCAGTGGGCAATCGTCCGTTTGGACGGGTACCCTCTGTTATTACCATCACGTCCTGGGCCCCCAGCTGAATTACAATTGCAGAGTCAGTGAAGAGCCAGGAAGCTGAAAGGGCTGAGCCTGGGTAACGAGCTCTGGGGTGGGTAATTAATGCCTTCATTTCCCCCATTGGTACTGTCAGGGGGGGGGGCATTGATCAGAGCAGGATCAGGCCGGAGGGAAGTGGGCGACAGGCCGAGGGCACCACGGGTGGGAATAAGTCAAAATGCGGAGCAGAGAAAAGGATTTGATAGATGGATGGAGAGGTGAAAGAGAGGGATAGAAGAAAGAAAAGTGAGGAGGGGGTGTGGGGGTGTGGGGGTTGGGGAGGGGGACTTCAAGCCTGGCAGAGTTTTCCCTCTTGAGATGGGTCTTCCGCTGAGGCTGGCTACTCTGTCAAAAAAAAAAAGCCTGCAGCTCTGACTGACACTTCAAACCAATAAAACACACACTGTGGCTTTTTTTATTATTATTATTCTTCTATCGAGTTGTAAAGCAGAGAAATCAAAAGCTGCACATTATAAAGTAGAGGCTGTAAATGCCACACTTGTCAGTGATTTATAAAAATGACAACCTCCACATCCCACAATAAAAAAAAAAAAATCCACAAATAAGATTATAGAAACAAAGTATAGTGTGTCAGTCATCCTGCAAGGTTATTCAAAACAAAGAAACAACACCTCCTAATGGTGCGTCACCTAAACAAATGTAAGTGCCCACATATCCAGAACTGAACCGCAACTAAAATAGCAAGAAGTCGGAAAAAAGCCAATTGGTACAGTGAAACAACAAAACACGCAATTCTCTTTCCTCTACCCCTGGGGACTTAGTCACCACGTATTAAAGGACGCGGTGCAATATAGAAAAAAAAGGACAGGAGCCCCATGGGAGTAAGTGGAGTGACCGTGGCAGCCAACATCGGTCTAACTGCCACGTCTTTAGCTGTAGTCTCTCTGACCCTGTCTCTGTTTGCCTGAGAGGCAAAGCCTGGCGCTGCTGAAGATAAAACAAACAGACAGGCTCCATTTATACAGTCAGGTGTCATGACAAGGGATAAACAGCCGACCGCTTTGGGTCTCTTGAGGCACAGTCTGTGCTAATGGTGGGGGACCATCATCATCCTCATCCTCACCATCAACTTCATGATCATCATCATGGAGAGCAGCAGTAGTGATGTTGGCAGAAGCTTCTAGGTGCCTGCTGGGAAGCGAACGAGCACTGACTCAAATTGGACGGAACTCAAGGGCTGCATTGTTTACTTTGCCGAGCTGTATTCATTCGTGTCACTGAATTAATCGAGTCAAAAAAAAAAAAAAGCAATTGCCTAAAACATTGCAGGGGTAGAGGGAGTGTGAAGAAGACGGAGGAGAGAAAAAAAAAGAACAGTCTCGAGTAGAGCGAGGCGGCCGTGGCAAGCACGCGGCGGGAATGACAAGAGTGTGGCTGTCATTGCGAGGGATGAAAAACAGCACCTCTCAAACGAGGCGAGGCAGCGGCTGCCTCTTGCGCCAGAGAGGAAGGGGATGCGTGGAGACCACAAACGCAATTATCTTCACGCCAGCTTTGTTGTTTGTCAGAACTGGCACGCATTTAAGGACTTGGGTGTACTGATTATATGACACCCGGAGTGTCTTCAGGGTGGACAAGAGGCAGCCGGCGGGGAGTCATTACCCAAGCCAAATAGACTCCTCATTTATATTTCCGTCGGGGGGTAAAGCATCAGCAGGAATAAACAATGGCTGATAGATAGTCAATCACCAAAGGTGTGCACTCGTGCACTGGGTGTTTTTCCTTTTGAAGCTCTAATTACAGAGTCCAAGTATTAAATCATGGGAAATAATGACTCATGTGTGAGGGGTGTGTGACTCCAATAAAAGGGTTGTCAGGGCACCCTTAGGACTGCGCTCAGATACGATCTGGTGTCTGGGTGAGAAATCACATGTGATCACCTGACAGATGGCATAATGTGGGCACAGGGGTTATTTTCTGACAGTGTGAAAATCACGGCGCTGGCACCTTTCAGTATCGCCAGCTGGTCTTTTTCATAGCATTCCGTCTAATTTAGGCAGAAAAAAGAAAGCTATTTTCTTCGTTTTGTCATGCCTCCCCAGTGTGTCACCATCTTGCCCTGGGTGTAAGGCTTTGTAAAAATATTCTGAAAGCTGGTACTTAATAGAAGCTTTTTTTTAAAAAAAAAAATACCTGTTGACAACTTGCAATCCCAGTGCCAGACACAGACAACCGTCCACACTGGAAACCCACTGCCTTTACTCTGCTGGTACAATGCCAAGGTCACACACACAGAGGGCTGAGTCCAAATACTCTGAAACACCACCGGTTAGAGGTGATTTTTCTTCTATTCATGGCCAGACAGGCCAAAAGGGCAGACAGGAGCATTCGGACCAGAAACTACCTGTCTATAAACCTAACGCTACGAATTAAATCACGTCTCAAAATAACTTAGGAGTTCAGCACACTTCAGTCGACGCAGCTGCCACAAAGTGTTGCATGAGCATGTTTACTGGGAAAAGTGTTTATGCCCATTGAGCACTGTCACACTAAAAGACAGGACAAAAAATATGTGTCGTCACAAGAAAAGACAAGGCTGATAGAATGACACAAATGGGGATAACAATCTCTCTTTGGAGAATTTGTGGTGTTTTACCCTCATTTGTGCAAACAAGACAGGCTATTAAGAAAAGTCTCCACAGCTATGTTAGCTACTTGCTGTACTGCTGTCATTTGTTAACATTTTGAGAGATTTTGCACACCTGGACTGCTGTGTGTTGAAGGATTCCTTATCAACTTTGAAAAGGTGTGTTTAACAAGGGGGCATTCAAAAACTGCTTTATAATCCCATCCCATCCCACACACATCAGGTGACTGACAAGTTTGTGGCCTAAACTAGAAGATAATGGAAAATTAAAACCACAAGTCAGCACTGTCCAACACAATAGACATCAGCCTTTATAGTTATTTCTCTCTGCCATATTTGAAATCAACAGCCCCTTTTTACCTAATGATGCCTTCACATCCTCATAGACCCCTTTGGCTGAGCCCTTCATACAAAGGTAAGTCAATTGCTCTTATTATATTATAGAATTTTCATGTCTTTCTGTTTCATATTTGTCTTATTCTGGGAAGTGCTCTAAAGAAAGTTGATTACTATTTAAAGCGAAGTCTTGAGCAGACTGAGAAAATGCCAACACATGTACCCACATTCAACTGATTGAAAAATCATTCATTCATCTCAGACAGTGGCTGTTTAAATGCAATGTTTCTGAGTGAAGTGCTGGTTGCTTGTTAAATGATGAGGTACATATGCCTTGGGAACAAATAAGTAAAATGTGCTCCTTGCACACATTCCATTACGCCTTTGCTCAAATGTTTCATCAAGCAATTGTGTACTAAAATTGCAGCCTCTAAAAGCTGTCTTTTTTTTTAATCAAGACAAGAATTACTGCTCCCTGCTTAGACGACAATACATTATATTGGGTATTTATTGGTGCTGAGGGCCTTGCCTTTTTCACTATTCTGAGGATATAATTTAGTCACACCCAGGCAGCCTGTGAAAAAATCCTCCTTTAACCCCTTTGGCCAAGAGGACGGTAAAGGGGTTAAACGAATCTTCTCCTAAGTGATAATGCTTTTTATACCACATTTGTTTCATTAGCATATCTCCAAGGATACATGCATACTAGCCATTGTCACTTTCTGCTTCTATTGATGGTTGCAATCCCCCATCACTTCATTTAGCAAGAGCAGCATCACAGACGAGACCCGCTCATTTCCATTTATCGAAATCCCATTTCTATTCCATCTGCTATCTAGTCACCTGTGAAACTAGGTTTTAACCATGATTTGAAAGCTGACTGGCTTCAGACGTCTACCCCATCCCCTTTACCAGTGTTTATACCCAACGATAAAACTGCTGGAGGGGCTCACACCGCCAGCGCAGGTCGTTACATTGTAAAACACCATGGCAGGGTGGGACACAACATTGCGCACTGAGAAGCTATGTGTGTCGAAGAGGAATTAAAGAATAAATTTTCCCTTCCAATTAAAAGACGTATTTGTGCAATGTGAGCGGAGGAAAGGAACATTATCAATGAGGGGAAGAAAACACACTGTTACAAATCAGGAGGCACAATTACTGAGGCTTGTGGTATGCAATTAAACAGTGCTATTTAGACAGCGCTTACTCCCCGCTAATAAACACAGGAACATATAGAGGAGACAAAACAGGTTTTGGATGTACCTCCAAATCCCAGCAGCTGGGGGAACAGATGACTGAAAAGTAAACACAAACAGTGGCAAATTGACTACATCAAAGGAAGATGAGACTATAGAATCACAATGAATAAATCCTAAGAAACAGTAACTATTCACGATCATGAGACCTAAAGGGAAAATCAGCACTCAAACAAAAGAAAACAAGAAACTGTTGAAAAAAGAAAAAGAATGTAACAGGTTTTTATTGAAGAAGATTAAGCTTTCCAGGGTATGATCCAAATAAATTGTATGTAGGGCAAGCACGACACTGCTCCCACACTATTACAGCATGTTTGAGTCACCCCCTCCCCCTTTCTCTGCAGCCCCTCAAATCATACTCTGTAGGGTGTGAATGGAGCTTGCTGGCATTGTTAAAAATGTACAATATAAAGCTTCAAGCTAGCAACAAGTGGAAATGGGTCACAGAAGTAATGCAAGTGGAAATGGATTGGCAGATTAGTCTTTTTTATTCATGTGTTAACCCTACTGACATTTCAGAACATCTTGAACATTGGATACTACGATACACTCTTAATAATGCTCCTCTGCTCTCTTCCCACCTCCTCGCCCCCTCTGTGCTCTTGGTTTTCATGACTATGCCTGTCCCTTGTATTGTTGGTGCAGCACGAGCACGTCTTCCTGGGAGACCCTGGTCCAGCCTTCACTGTGGACGTGGTACAGGTTGACTTGCCCACCGCTGTAGGCGTCACGGTATGTGGCCTGGTAAATGGCGCGGCGGCCTAGCTCGCAGGCCTCCTCCACTGTTAGGTCATGTCGCAGGCCACTGTCCATTACACCGTAGGCGTACATGGAGCCTGAACCCACGGCAAACAGGTCGCCGCACACTCGATTTCCCTCTGAGTCCACGTAGTACAGCCCTGAGAACGAAAGGCAAAAGGCAGGTCAAGATGGGAGGACAGGGAAAGGGAGGCAGGAAGAAACCATGTAGAGGCACTTGTGTTGGATGCAAAAGTGTGCTCTGTTCTCCTGACTCAGGTGTTTCGCTTAATCAGGTAAACTGAGATGGTGAACATCTAACAATGTCGCTCTTACACACACACACAGACTTGTAAGCTTGCACACACTATGTCCTCCAGAGGGAGAATATGAACAGCTGCAACCTCTCCAAGTGAAGTAAGGCTGGCAGATATGAACAGCTGCATCCTCTTCAAGTAAAACGAAGCCGGCCACGGAACCTGCTGACAAGGCGCCGGCCACAACGCTGTCTGCCCGGGGGCCCTGCTCCAGGCCTTATTGATCCCTGCGAACACGCCAAAAATTAACTATCGACCCGCAACCCGAGCTGTACAGGTAACTGCACCTCGCACCTCAAGGAGAAAAAAAAAAACAAAACAAAAGCACGCTTACATCCTCTGGACATCGGATGAGTACAGAACATTCAGAGCCTTCCTCACATACACACACTTGCTTCTATAAAGTTTCACCTTCACAAAAACGCACATTTGAATGACACATGGAGATGCAAGTTCACCCCACGCCTGCAATCCCACGTGCACTGCCGACCCACAATGCTCCGGTGGACCTGTGAGGGACAGTTTGCTCCACACCGCGCTTCGTGGACACATGCGAGACATTTTGTTCCGCGCCATGACACACTCTCTAGGTCTGATCCCAGAGTGACGTGGAAAGGGTGACTAGCACCAGCCTGTGAGCTCGCCCACAGTCAGCCTGCAGATGGTGTAAAGACAGCCTGCAAAAAGGCATGTTTTTCAAAGCGCTTCACAAAGCGAAACCTGTGAAAATGATGCTCACACAGAGATATGCAGGGACACATGCATATGAAATTGCCTAATATTCACAGCTATCGCTCATCTCCCACATTAAAAAACACTTCAAAATGCATCCAGATTGCAGATCCTCGCTTGCAGAGTTCCTCAGCTAAACTA
Organism: Acanthurus leucopareius; assembly: GCA_029814765.1. Classification (NCBI taxonomy): domain Eukaryota; kingdom Metazoa; phylum Chordata; class Actinopteri; order Acanthuriformes; family Acanthuridae; genus Acanthurus; species Acanthurus leucopareius. Next base: position 4,882,334 of record JAQMCX010000008.1, read on the forward strand.
GTGACAGTCTATTAGGGGTAGAGAGCCACTTGCTTTTCTGAAAAAAGGGGCTTACCATTGCTTTCAACTGGCAAATTGCAGCTTCCTCAGCCTGTCGTTAGCTTGCCATGATAATCATCCAGTGCCTGCCTATGCACGGGGGTAATTTGCCATTCAGAGACCTGCCTGTTCCTCTTCAAAACTGTAAGGGACTCGTTAAAAGCATAATAGGCAGGGAGAGAGAGTTGTAAAGGCAGGCTCTTGTGTTGAGTAGCACAGTTGACGCAGGTGGATGAGGACTCTTTAGGAGGTCCAAGTTTAGAAGCAGAGCGGCACCAAAAAACACACTTCCCACATTCATCCTTTTTCCAAACACACCTGGGGTCTTTGTAGAGCTCAATGCCATAATGGTTAACGGTCTCTGCAGCTCAAATGCTGATGCAGAGAAACACGAAGGTGTCAACGAGTGCTCAAAAAACAAAAAAAACAAAAAGAGGGAGGGGTGTCATGAGGTCCACTTAAAGTGGAAGCGCAGGGCTTGCTGCCTGTTTGGTTGAGCACCGCGGCAGTGGCAGCCAAGTGAGGCTCCTTCCACTCCATCGATCAACTGACAGGTGCATGAGGAGCCTTTTTTTTTTTTTAAACAGGACTGTGTAGCTGGCTGGGCTGACAGCTCTTAGAGGAAGGTGAGGAGCACGGAGCAATGGATGGGTGGTTACCATCAAATAGGTCAGCTTCTGTCTGTCATCTGTCCTTCTTAGTAGAATTCACCACTGGATCAGAAGTGGAAAAAAAGGAGCAGCAGTTAAACAGAGGGGAAAATAACTATTACATCACTCTCTTGGGAGTGGCTACAAAACTGACTGCCACATGGGTCTTCTCTGATGAGGTCTCATATTGTGCACTGTTCTTTTTTTTAATTTTTTCTTCATGGGGCCTCCGTCCCATTTAATTTCTCATCACCCTATTGCAACAACCTTCATTTCCTAGTGGGGAGCAGCAGAGGGTGGTATGCAGAGTGTGGTTGCTTTTCTCTGTCGAAAGCAAAGCCACTACAGAGTTATTAAGCTCTAACTGTTCACTGATGAAGTGTCATAACATTTATTGTCATTACATGGAGCTAGTTTTGACAAGCTCCTCAACACAGCTTTTATTTGATTTATTTGGCATGAAGCTTAAGACACTCCATCAGGGGAATAAGAGCTCTTGACATGATTGAAGCTGGCTAATGAGCTTCCCACCTAATCGCGATTGATTTAATTTACATGACATTTACCTCTCCATTCAATCACTGGCATTGTGAGGTCCATGGCAAAGTTCCCAAACCTATTGAACTTATACAGGGATCATTATTTCCCCAATTGATTGCCCAGGATTTAACACGTGTCATTTACGTTTGTTGGCATACTGGCAGGCCGTCATTGTTCACACAGCCCTCTCTGCTTTCCAGACAAAGTCGGCATCGATCTCTGCGGATGTACGGGCATTATGCATGCGACCCAATTGTCCGGGGCTGAGACCCAACGTCCATCATCCCGCCGCGCCTTCACTGGCCCGCAGTCCCAGCCTCATCGATTTCCCATTACTGTGTCACTGTGGCGGCCTCTTTAAGCACACCTTCTGTGATGTACGGCCTCACACCGCGTGGAATCCAAAAGCCACAGCTCGAGGTACAAGAGGGACAGAGCATAAGAGAGGTTGCAGTACCATCTAGTGGGGCACTCTGGGAACTACAAGTGGGCTTCTACTTAACATGTAAAAGCCAGAAGAATTCACAGCTTTACTGCAAACAGAAAAAAAACTGAGGGGAAAGAAGTTGTAAGCTGTTCAGATTAAGTCTGTTGACCAACTAATAAATTCTGTTTGAACTAATTTTAGAACATAATGAATGCTATCTAATGATTTTCTAGGCACTAAAGACATTATCAGATCCGTCATCATTAGCACACTGTTGAAAAAAACTAACTTGATCTGTGTACAAAACTAAGTGGATTATTTTTTAATCAAGTGAGCTAAAATTCAAAGTTAATATGCCAAAACATGAGGCAGTGAGTGGGCAACTAATGTGTGCCTGAGTAAGTTTGGTGTGTCACTTAGACCTGTGTTTTAAAAGAAATCTGCAATGTTTTGTAGCTAGTACACAAGTAAAAACAGAGAAAAAATGAACTGACCCCTTAACAGAATCAAAGAAATTCTCATGTTATAACTGTATAGTTTTCAGAATATATAAAACCTTACTTAAATTAATTAAATCTGCAATGATTAGTTGATTAGTTGATTGATTCTGTTATATACAGAACACTAGCCGGCAACTACTTTGAGAATTGATTCCTTAAAAAGAACATGCCAAACGTTTAACGGTTTAATCAATAAATTGAGAAAATTCTGCAAGGTTAATCAATAATTGAACTAATCACTTGCTTAAAGCTAATAGAGAGGATTCTGACTGGAAACATGACAAACATCCCTGGGATGTGCACGGCCCAGGAAGGCTCTACAGCAGGTGAAAGAAAGTGTACAGAACATCCGAGCATCAGTAACATCAGTGAGGTGGATTAACTGGAAAGCACCCAAAGGATACTGAGAGACAATATCCACCTGAGCTACAGCCTGATCAACCTGCCGCCATTTGTTCAGAGACACGAAAGTATCCAATGCCAGCGCGTAAAAAAAGAACATATGATTGTTATTATTTAAATAGGTGTATACTGCTAAGCCAGTATAGATATTATGTCATTGATGTTATGGACTTCCATGAGTTGACTATCATTTCTATCGCCTACTTGTGCAGTAAAAAAATCTCTTAAGTTGCATTCAGGCCTATAAGATGCTGCTGGAAAGTATCAGTGTCCTGTTTCTAATAAATAAATTACGGGGTACAGGATCAGTGCATAGCCGGCCTCATGAACTCACAGATATGCCTTACGGCATGTTAGGCAATGTAGGAGGCTGATACCAAACAACCCTAATATCCATAGCTGTACCACCAGACTACAGAGCAGCTTCTTCTTCAGGCTGTGACACTCCTCAGTTGATCCTCCACAATCCACCATAAATAATAGTTTTCTGTTTTGTGTGAAGCATATAAAGGTACTGTTGTAGAATCACAAAAAAACTGCAGTAAAATAAAAAGTAGACACTATAATGTAATCAGACAAAAACAGGATAAATTTGAATTATAAAACTTAATTATATTCTTAAAAAATGTCATCATATAATTGATTATATTTAATAACTGAAATACATCTTTACAAACCATTGGGATCAACTTTGTTGGCAGCTCTAATTTACTCATAGAAATTTATGTCTGGATGCCCCCCAAAAAATATGTGAATAAAATAAAAATAGTTAAGTAAAGAGAGTATGTGTATGTTGTAATCAGCTGTTGTAATTACCTGGGCCTCTCTTGTCCCAGCCACACACCATGGTTCCCATGCTGAGGCCCATGCCCTTGTACTGGTACACCATGTTAGCAAGCAACTTGGAGGCTGCTGCCACAGAGATGCGCTCTTTGTTGCGGAGCTCGTAAATGCGACACTGGCGGGCCAGCAGGCGCTCCCAGAAGCTACAGTCGGCAGCTCCTCCAGCCATGGTACCCAGCAGGTAGGGGTTGATCTCAATCACCTTCTTCACCGTCTGCGAAGCGATGTAGGAGCCCGCTGTGGCTCGAGAGTCCACTGCTACAATAACACCATCCTGGAACTGAGAGAGGCGACAGCAGGGGGAAAACAAGTCACAACAGAGCAGTCACTGATGGATCAGGTTGTCTAGTTTTAACGTTTTAAAAATAAGAACTACATGTCTGTTTTGACTGTTTCTGAGAAGATACAAATATGGAACAGTGCAAACTATATTGATCCCAGCAACACTGAAATTTGAGTCCTTTTAATTTCTCAGGTTCAGTTCATGAAATATAACCCCACAGACCACTTTGAAATTAAGCTCTTGGTTGTTTTTCTTTTGCCACTATTGTATAACAAAGCCCTGATTCCTAAAAGTTGAAGTGCCATATAATACAAAATGTGATAACTTGCAAATCTATTTTACATATATTAAATTCAAACAAGTACAAAGACTATATACTTAATGTTTAACTTCATCAACATCATTGATTTTTGTAATTATATGCTTGTTCTGAATTTGCTGCCAGCAACAGGTTTCAAACACATTAAGACAGGGCAAAAAAAACCCCATCTGTTTGGAACATTCCATAGGTAAACGGGTTCACTGCTGTTACCAAGTAAGTATCATGAATGGGTTTGAAAGAGGCATCCTTGAAAGGCTCAGTCATTCACATGCAAGGTCGGAACAAGGTTCACCACTTTGTGAAATACATATTGTATTAAGGATATAACTAAATGGGCTGAGGAACACTTTGTAAGATGGTGAACACAGATTTTTTGCAAATTATTGCTTTCTGTTTTTTTTTATTATGTGTTAAAAAGTCTGCCAGAAAGCTAGTGGATAAGAGAGAAGACTTGCACTTCACTAGAAAACCCTCTACTACTGAACTGGTCATCATAACAGTTGTATAGCGCCAAATGGAAAACAATGGATTTGGTCAGTCAGAGGGGGATGTCTGGGAAGATTTATCGACCAGCACCGCACCGCACCGAACCACCCCCCACCCCCCTACTCAGGGATTAAGGGATAAAGTTGGTATTATTTATCTTTTTCTTTTTATCAACAAATCCCCTGAGGAGACCAAAACCAACTGCATGAATGTGGTTCAAAATTTACACTGCTCTGCTGGACTGACACAGCAAGAGGAAAATGCTACATTGGCTGTTACATTGGCTCTGTAATAAAAAGAAACATCATGTATATGTAGTTGTCTAACTCTACTATGTGGTTTTCATAGTTTCTGAACAACAGTGGGTTTCTTTAACACTGAAGCAAAAAATTTATGATGAAATAGTAAGTGCAAAAACCACATCCACCTGTTCCCTATATGAAATTTATGCACATCTGGACTTTTAGCAGCCTTTAAGCCCTGCTTAAAATGTTATAAGCACTGTGCCTGAAACATTTTAGAAACACCTTTTCTTTTTTGCTGACATTATTGGTGCTCGAGAAGCGCCCACTCTATTCTTTTATGATTCAACATCCAATTGTTATGTTGGTGTTAGTGTTATAACTTAGTTTTTAAAGAATAATTTATATGTTTTTATCTTATATGTTCAAGTTTGACCATTTGGGAAACCATACATTCAGTAGTTCATCAGAATGCTACCGAAAAAATAACAATAAATGTTTTCCACCAAACGTTTATTGTAAATCTTAGATGTAAAAATAAAGGGACATTAATTAAGAATAAGACAGGCAGCTCTCCTGCCTACCACAGATGTAGTAAAAAAGCCTGTCAGGTTACTAAATATTAACTTAGATTTTACATTTTGACTTAGCCTGATATACAGTTAGGGCCTAAATGAACATTTTTAGGCATAAATGGTGTATAAGGGTTGGAGGAGTGTGCAACACACAAAGTCTGACGAACCAAACGTACAATGGTGTATAAGAAAGCTCACTAACTCAGTTTTCAACAGTTTCTTTTGCCTCCATGATAACGTTATGTCCAATTTGCTCAAGCGCTATTCACCAAAGTGCCATCTTGTTTCCTGTTTATATAGTAGTCAGATGCGAATGGAGCAAAAAGAGAAGAATAGCTATAGCATCTAGCACTTGTAGATTAAGTACCATCGTTGATGTAAAAGCCGTAAACATGAGACAGTTAGAGTATTTTAAGTTGGTCTGCAAGTCAGACATGTCACAGGATCATACATGACAAATGCTTGGTAAACATCTGCAATGAGAAAGCGGTTTGTAGCCAGCATGCTAGCATGCTAGGGTCTGGAGAGGCATTGTAGCTTTATGTTGGTTCTTTTAGCATGATGTATACAATCTGAATGATATATAAATATGTACTTAAACATCTATATTATTCGTTATAATTTAATGTTTCGAGCTAGCTACAATAAACTACCCAAACACTTACTTTAAATGCTAAAGTGGTTGTTCCATGCAGGAACTCTATTTTCCTCTCGACGCCATCCTCAACACCGGCACACAGCGGGTTTTTGACGGAAAAATTAAGACCGTCTCCCGGCGTAGCATCAAAACCCAGACCGCTCTGTCCGGGCGCACATCCATGGGCAGAAGGCTGACAAAGATCAAATGAAAAATCCGCACACTCACTGTTCAATACACTAGCAAGTGCCATCTTTGAAACGGTCTGATGAGCAAGCAACTTCCGCCGTGTAAGGATGTGAACATTTATTAAGCTATTGTGGCAAACCCACAGCGCCCCCTGTAGGTTTGGCGCACCGTAAAATATAGTGCGGCAGTGCTCCGGTTTATAAGTGATAAAAACCTGTGTGAACTCTCTGACCCAGGAGAAAAACAAAACAAAATTTCAAGAAGGAATTTTTTTTTGGTACATACTATAAAAATTAAATTGTGAATTATAAATTAATTATGAAGTGAAGACTTATTTTAGATATTTGACAAAGTGAAAAAACTTAAGAAGGTGGCCTAAAAAAATTAATTATATTTGCACTATACCTAAATTTTAGGCACCCTGAACCCCCACAAATTTTACATCATCCCAAAACATCTAATTCGGCCAGTCTATTTCTTTCCTCCACTATCTTTGCCCTCCTCTCCATGTCTCTATAATATTCCTCTTTAAGGTCTTCTCTTTTTCTTTGGCTCCAGCCCTGGGCTGTAACATGGAAAAGGTCCACATTGTTTCCTGAGTAGGCATCCCTGTGAGTGGCTCTAAACACTGCTTCTCTTGCCAAGGAGATCGCCTCCTCTTTACTCAGACTCCACCTCAGTCCTCCATCCAGGACTCCATAAGCATAAGGAGACCCTGAGCCCACAGAGAAGACGTCCCCCTGCAGTTTGGCCCCATCGCTGCAAACATATATCAACGTTGGCCCACCGATAGGAGCTATGTCAGCATGTGTCATTGCAGTAACATCTTGACTACCAACAAAGGCTGAGGAGCTATCGGCACTATTAAAGGATAAGTCTTCTGATCTCTCTGCACTGTCAGTGTTACATGTTTCCTTATCCCAGCCACACAGTGTAAGAGCCACACAGACTTCAGTTCCTTTAAAGGGGTGTAGCATAAAGGAGAGGAGCTTGGCACAGCCATGTATTGAAAGGCGACGTCTGTGCCGTAGTTGGTAGAGTCTGATCTCTCTGATCAGAATTCGCTCCCACAGCATGCAATCTGCACCACTGCCAGAGGAGGTTACCACTAAATGAGAGTGAATAGGGGTAATCTTATGGACAGCTGGACAGGCAACAAGCCCCCCAGCACTGGCACGAGTGTCTGCAGCCGCGATGACTCCACCTTGGAAGATGAAACCCAAGGTTGTCGTTCCATGAGACAGAGGGAAAGGTCTACGAACCGTCAATGAATGGTTGACCGGGGGAAAGGGAAAAGAAGGTATGTGGTTGAAGGGAGCGGAGTTTGACAAGCTTGGTATGAAAAAATGCAGTGGGGGCCCTCTATTTGTCTCAAATTTCTTCAGTCTTCTCATTCCAAAGTTGAAATAGTCAGTAAAATGAAGAGATGTGGCTGTGTCCTCAAAATGAGAGGAAGAAAACCCCCTCTGATGCACAGGAGTGTCTTTGAAACCACAAATATCCTCCAAAGCCATAGTTGTGTAAGAGAAGCGTGTACTTAGAGATTTCTAGAATTCTGCAAGAATTCAGAATTTCTTTCCAAGAGATTTACAGGCAAAAGTACTTCTCATACATGGATAAAACAAGAGTCCATCTTTAGGAAATCCGGTTAAAAAAGCAATAAGCCTCCTAAATTCCAATGCGCTTTGTATCTTTTACTGCTGCCATCTACTCTTATACTCTTATCCACTAATCTGAAAGACCAATTTTTACCTTTTATAGTCCTCCCAAAAACACACAGACACGTGTAGGCTTGTGTCTGAAAGCATTTCAGTTGACACAAGTGATATTTTATCCCACCAACTGTGAAAGCAATATTTGGAGAAGCCACTCTCTTCAAATGTTCTGCTGACTGGCCAAGTCTTTTCTTTAGCTGTGTGCAATGTCTCACATATCTTTTAATATCGTTTTCATTTTGTTGTGAAGGGCAGCTATAACAATAGTGGGTCTACTTTAAAATAAAGCCGAGATACACTAATACCACAAAATTAGAACTACAGGAACTAAGAAATAATTAATCTGATGTAAAGTTACTAAGAGTTTGTCAAACTTTTGGAAAAAGTATAATGTATTTGCATCACTGATAGAATAATTTATTTTACACCATAAAATTATCTCGTGAAAAACACTTCTGAAGAAAATTTTAAAAATATCGCGGTAATTTAAAGGCATGCAACCAAAGCACATGTGGAGCCATTGTGGGTCTAAAACCTCTTGCTATCAGATAGGCACGCAAGTCCATTTGGATCCAAGATGGCGTCGATTTCCTCGTAAAGCAGCGAGACTGTCCCAGTCAATCCATTCAGTCGGCTAAAATCATGGCGTCCGTCAGTACAGGGAGCAGGGTGTCCTGCGGGAGAGATTTGAATTGCGTGCCTGAGGTAGCAGATACGTTAGCTGCTGTCGCCAAACTTGGGTGAGGAGAGTCTTTCAAGTTTCTTTTAGTTGAAGTGGGCTCACGAGAGAGACGCGCTGGTCTGCTAGCATAATGTCAGTGCGTGATGCTATCTAAGCTAGCCGGTGAATTACCAGCACGTGCCCAATTACAGTGATGCTTGACACTGGTGTGCAGTGTTCATAAACATCTTATAGGCTATTCGGTTAAAAATCGTGAGCTTGTAGGGGAATATTTAAGTAAAATGGATTGTTTTTCATCGGTGGTTGGGTCTATAAAACCGATAACTGTGAAAAAATAATGTGATTTCTCTCCATTGTGTTCAGGTTTGACTTCCTGTGCATGCCCCTCTTCCACTCGAGGTTCAAGAGAGAGTTTGAGTTGGAGCCCGCTAAATCTCGACTCGGTGCCCAGACCCGGTCTGACCTGCTGCTGTGTGGAAGAGGTTCGTGTTTCTACTCTCATGTTTGTCAGAGTTCGTTTACATGCGTAGAGGTAGTCTGCTTAAGATCAGATTTTTGCAGTACCCTGGTTATTATTTGCGTTTTTAAACAACTAATACAGGCTTCAGAAACCCAGATAAGGTTTTTTCCCTGTCCAGTAAAACCTGGATACTACTTGAAGTATTCTGATAGAAACCAGATACAGTGCATGTCAACACCTCAGTCAGGTTTCTGAACCATCCCATTGTGGTTGAGAAGCTGAAATTTTAGGAGACACTTGAAGACAGAAGCACCGAAGTCTGAAATAAGTTATGATCATGTAGATGGAGATATGAATAACCTGTTTTTAAGATCAATTCCAAGTTAATTTGTTAATATTCCAAGTATTAATAAAAGATGAATGTGGTGAAAACTAGAATAATAAAACACATGTAGATGGACAAATTCAATAAATGTTTCAATACATAAGTGTTTTTTTTTCTCTGTGATTCTAGGGTGGATACAATTCATTTTTAATGTTTAGGTATAGGTCTTTAATTCAGGTTTGGTTTGGATTCTCAGACTTAACTCCAATTCTCTGGCGTATTTACAACTGTCCATTACGTTCTTAAAATTCAAAGCATAAACATATCCAAGTTTTGATGGAGACAGAAGGTCAAGTCTGGACTATTCACACAGTCCATCTGCCTTGTATTTAGACTGTGTCAGGCATTGAATGTAATAATACGAAGGTGAGAATTAAAGAGCGAGGAAATTGAATAATATGATCAAACAACACATTTTAAGAAAATTTTCAGGATGCAGACAAGTTTTTAAGTATCACAGATACCTACAAAACGGCTTACATCATGAGAGACAGCAGTTGTATGAGTATGTCAGATAGGCTAATTGCCCATTTTGTGGTACTTAGCAGCTGTAACACTTTCATTTAATGCAGAAATAAATTTATGATGTTGTCTATCTGCAGTAACACAAAGGTTTACCATATCAGAATAAGCCTGTTGGTAAAATGTTTGTTAATGTCTTTTTTTCACACATACATTTTTAACTATGAAACTATGAAAATAGAACAATGAGGGGGAAAAAAAACATTATCTGTTATACTTTGTCTAGATTGGAATACTCTTATTGTTGGGAAGCTCTCGCCATGGATCGACGCCGATTCAGAAGTCGAGATAGAACGCAGAAACTCCGAGGCTGTAAGTTCCTCACTCTGGACAGTTTCTTTGACATATACCTTTTTTGTGGCCATCATGGATGTTGTTTTGAAAGTATGTTCCTTGATCACAAGATGTTGTGGCATGAGTAAACTTATTTGGTCCATTCTTTCAATCTGTCACTTTTTGTCATCCAGCCAAGCTCTCATCATTCTGTTTCCTGTGTTTCTCTCCAGGCTCTCGCACAGGAGCTAAACTTCTCAGCCTACCTTGGTCTGCCTGTCTTCATGATCCCTTTAAAGGGACCTAACAATGCCAATCTAGCCCGCCAGCTGCTTAGCCATATCCACACTGGACACCACACCTCAAATGTAAGACACACAGCATTTAAAAACTCAACATGTTCACACATGTTGTTTTTAGATAGAAAGAGATCAGACAAACTGCTGAATTCATCAGCTCACTACTATTGTTTTTCTGTGTCCAATTCAGTTCTGGATACGTGTCCCGCTAATGGCTTCAGAGGACGTGCGAGAGGACCTGATAGAGAATGAACCAAGTGCTTGCATTGATGACACAAGTGTTGATGAAAAGACCTGGAGCTGGTTAGTTTCACACCAGTCCACTTCCTTAGCAGTCATGTGCTGTCTGCATGCTTGAACAGTTGTTATTGATTTCCTTTAGAATCGTGACTTATTTTGTTTACTTGTCTCTGCTCTTCTAGGTGGAACTCATTTAGAACCCTTTGTGATTACAACAAGAGGGTCTGTCTTGGTAAGAGAGCACAATGTGAAGCAGTAGCCCGGGGTAGAGTCAGTGCATTAAGAGATAATTATGGTTTTGTCTGCTACTAAAATGTCTCTTTCTTTCTGTATTCCTGAAGCCATTGAGATTGGAGCAGACATGCCTTCAGATGCTGTGATTGATAAATGGCTCGGGGAACCAATCAAAGCTGCCATACTTCCCACTAGCATCTTCCTAACTAATAAGAAGGGCTTCCCTGTTTTGTCAAAAGCCCACCAGCGTATAATCTTCTCTCTTTTCAAGGTATTATAGTTTACAGATTCGACTGAATAAATTAGCAGCAAAATGCAAAGGTTTTCTTTTAATTAAAAAAAATGAACATCTCTTTTCCTAGTTGGAGGCTCAGTTCATCTTCACAGGAACCAGTCGCCACACTGAGAAGGACTTCCGATCCTACCTGCAGTACTTGGAATACCTCAACCAGAATCGGCCTGCACCCAGTTCCTACGAGCTCTTTGCCAAGGGCTATGAGGACTACCTGCAGTCTCCACTCCAGGTGAGGAAGAGCTCATTTGTGTTAGAATATATTTCAAATCTGTATACATGAATTTTACTTTTTAATAATCTACTGTATTGTTCCTTCCTCTATTCAGCCACTCATGGACAACCTGGAGTCTCAGACATATGAAGTGTTTGAGAAGGATCCTATTAAATATTCTCAATACCAGCAGGTAAGACCATGAGACACAGCTGTAACTACATTAGCTCAGACATTCAAAATACTGGAACACAGTAGAAAATAAACAGACAAACCACAGAGACAACTTTGTTGCACCACAATGAGTTTACTAGTTTTTATGCTGAACTTTAAATTCCCACTGAGGAATAAACATTTTTAAGACCTGGTAGTTGACCCACACTCATTTAAGTGTTGATTCTATGCTACATACAACCTGCTCCAATTTTCTTGTTGTATTATTTAAACTAAAGGTTTAAGGTGTATATTGAATCAGATGTGAGGGATTTTTTTTACATTTGTAAACAGAGACTCACTACACCTAAAGCCAGCTTTTGGAAGCACACACGTCCTACACTTTTTATATTGTGTATTCAGACATGGAATCTATACCGTAAAATACCAAATAATAGCCAGGGGGTTTATTTGTTTCAATCACTGAGTAGACCAGACATTTATTTGGGACAGGCATTTAATTCATTTCTCACAAAAATCTTGCTTAGCAAAAAATTGAAAAAGTAGGGTAAATTTAATAAAATTATTTATTTACACCAGTATGAATATCACCTTTACATTTTCAAGGCAAAGTCTTCTTCCTACCTCCACCACGCAGCCTGGCCCTCTTGCTGTCCTCCTCAGAGAGACGCTGAAGTTCAGTTTTATCTTTTCGCCAATCTCTCACTCTCTTGGGGTCGACGGAGAAGTGTCGAGCTGCTGCTTCTCCCGAGTATTGATCAGCATATTTGACAACAGACAGTTTAAAGTTAAGGTCGTACTTTTTATTTTTTCGCTGCACCAGGGAGATGGCGATCAGCAGCAATGTAACTGATGTGACTGGCTTCCTGATGTTAGTTTTTTTTTTTTTAAAGCACGTACAAACTTGAAAAGGAAAAAAAAAATCATGCAGCAGCAGTGGCAACGTCTTCTTCTTTGAAAATAAATTACACCCGGCGTTTACTAAGAACAGGCGGGTATTTATCAAAATGTACTGCTACACCCAGCGGTTAATTGGGATCCGGCGATTAAAGGGAACCCAGCTGTTATTTGGTATTTTACGGTAGTAGTCGTTCAGACCAAAGCCAATCAGCTATGGGCCTATTAAAAAGTGACTTAGTTTTTAAAAGGCCCTTTCATGAGCATATATTTAAGTTGCTGTCCAAACAATCTTTGAATTTGTAACTACAGAGAGAATCAAACAGCCAGACGAGCTCATCATAGCTGACAGTGATTGTAATGAGAGATTATCACTCGTGTAGCACTTGAACACCACTGACATGTCTCTTTTAAGTTAGGGTTAGAAAAATTATAATTATTTCGCAAGAGTTAAACAAAGAACATATTAATACTCATGTTTTGTCTTTGCATCTATAGGCTGTGTATAAATGTCTACTTGACAGAGTTCCAGAGGAGCAGAAAGACACAAACGTTCAGTGAGTATCTGCAACCCAAATCTGCTCACAGTGACTTAATGAAGTTTGCATTCAGATTTGCTGTGCTGATAAAATTGCTTTCAGTGTCTTGATTTATGCCTTGCACATACATTGAGATTTCATTTTTACAATAAACACCCTCTTCCCCGATTAAGTTCTTTACCCTGTAATACCTCTAGTTGTAGAACCATGCAATGTGCTTGAGAGAAAATAATTCAGTGGTACAACTTGGTGGTGAGACAGGTTGTGATTGAACATGAGGTCGCTAGTGATTGCAGCTCCATCAAAAACAATAGTGTCTATCCACAGGGTGCTGATGGTGCTGGGAGCAGGTCGGGGTCCACTGGTCAACGCGTCCCTTCGTGCTGCCAGACTGGCAGACAGGAAACTGAGGGTGTATGCCGTGGAGAAAAATCCCAATGCTGTAATCACGTGAGTGGAGAAGTGCTGCTTGTGCTAGTGCTCATGTCTGTATGGATAAAAAATATTGACAGGCAAATACTGGTAACCTAATTTTGACAATAGGATAAATTGTATTTTGTTCATATCAGTGTCAGTTTAAAAAGGATTTTTGACATCCCATGCCTGTCTATTTCTTGCACCCTGGTGTGAATACACAAAAGTGGTGGTAAAAAGTGAAACATTTGTGCTATATTGATAAATCCTCAGTTACTCCACATGACCAAACAATCAAATCAAATCATCCCTTGTAAGGAGATATTGTGGAGTTTCACTGCTACAATTAGAGTATTTTCAAGTTAAATGTAACCAATGTGTGGAGTGGAGCCTGAAAGTTTTATATTTCAATGTTAATGATTCAAATGCAAGTACGAACATTTTGATTGACACTTGTTTAGGCTGGAGAACTGGCGCTTTGAGGAGTGGGGCGATCAGGTGACAGTGGTGTCATGTGACATGCGGGACTGGGCAGCACCTGAGAAAGCAGACATCATTGTCAGTGAGCTACTTGGGTCATTTGGTGACAATGAGCTTTCCCCTGAGTGCTTAGATGGAGCCCAGCACTTTCTCAAAGGTAATTCATTGTTGTAGTCTAGATGAACTCTTAAAATTCATTTTTATAAAAATAAGAAATACATATGCAGAAGCTGAAAGTGCAAAGTAAATTAATGCAGAGCAGAGCCTCAGTTGCTTGCCACATCAAACATACTGAAAGCATTTGTCATCCTCCGCTGCCTTCCATGCTTCCTTACATCTTAAATCACTTTTTCTTTCTTTCTCATCACCTCACTGTCAGATGATGGAGTGAGCATTCCCTGCTCCTACACATCCTTCCTGGCTCCACTGTCATCCTCCAAGCTTTACAACGAAGTACGGGGATGCAGGGAACGTGACAAGGACCCAGAGTGCCATTTCGAAACGCCCTATGTAGTCCGTCTTCATAACTTTCACCAGTTGGCTGACCCCAAAGCCTGCTTCACTTTCACGCACCCCTCAACAGGTAGAAACAAACACACTGAAATCACATTGTACACCAACAAACAAGCCAACTTTGTTTTGAATATGTTAATGACCCTTTCTTTTCTCTTACAGACATGAACAATAATCGGTATCAGTACCTCAGATTCACAGTGGGTTGTAACTCAGTGCTTCATGGTTTTGCTGGCTACTTTGAAACCACGCTGTACAAAGATGTCACACTCAGTAAGTCATATTAAAAAAGAGGTAGTCACATTGTGCAGAATAGGATCTAAATTTAATGTTTATAATGTATGTGTGCTTGTGCGTCAGGTATAAAACCAGATACGCATTCACCTGGAATGTTCTCCTGGTTCCCCATCCTCTTCCCCTTAAAAGTAAGTTTTTTACGATCATAATTCATTAAAATTTCTTTGATATGTAAATGTAACAATATACATGAAAACATTCACATATTAATTCTTCCTATAGCAACCCATCACTATATCACGGGATGATGATGTCACAGTGCGATTCTGGCGCTGCAACAACGGGAAGAAGGTGTGGTATGAATGGGCCGTGACTGAGCCCTCCTGCTCTGCCATCCACAATCCAGCAGGACGCTCCTACACCATCGGCCTGTGAAGATCAGCTCACCTGTCAAAAAGGCATACACTCTCATGTTTCTGTAAGACTCTGGTGGCAGTTAGAGTGGAGGACTGGCTCTTTTTATACATACAGTTAAAACCCTGACTTGTGGTGCAAAATCCTTAAAATGCGGTCTGTGATAGGCACTTTGGAGCCAGTAGTTAAAAAAAAATGATCGGAAAATTAAATTTTTACAGTCTGTGTTTCTAAGAAGTCGGTTTCAGTAGGAATGGACTATCACCTGAACACAAAGTGTTTTGTTGCTGTGGGATTGTCTCATTCATATGAGGTCAAACATCAAGTTTGTTTATTTTATTTTTATATTATCCCCTTCCCCCAACCCGCTGTTTTGTACAGGTGTTGTCATCATACACTTTAGATCCAGTCGGACTTTTGCCTTATCAAGCACACATTCCATATTCATATTATGAGATGAAATACCCTTCCCCTTCACACAAAGCTGTGGGAGGAAGGTTACTCTCTGCAGATCACTACCATATTGTTTGGGGGCTGTCTCTTCATACCTTTATTTTTTCTGTACATTTGAAACATGTCAATAAAGACAACACTGTAATGCTCTCCTCAAACTCTGTGCTTTGTTTGACTTTGTTTGACACCACTATACTTTGAACTTTTTTTTGGCATTGGCATGTTTACAATTGTTAAAGTTTCTAAATTATTATTGAATGATTGCAGGAGGAGAGTTAATAGTTTGCTTAAATTAGATGGAAGTCTAATCTGCATTAATTCAAGTTTTCCACTAGATATCATCTTTATGTGATCATCTGCTGAACCACAGGTAATAAAATTGGTAATCTGATCTATCGTATTTGGATCGTGGGTATGAGCCCGCCATTAGTCAAGTAATTCAGTTTGCCCTCTCTTTCCATTTTCTGCATGTTGTTGTATTTGTGGGGATGCCATCACTGCAGTCTGTCCAAGACAAGTGGGATTGGTCTGAAGAAATACAAACAAGCCAGAGCATTTTTTCCCCTTAAGTGAAATGATCATTTGTGCAGCCAGACCTTTTCAGCAGTGCTGAGACAGGGATGGCTATGTGAGCTAAGCTTACTTAATTTTGGTATGAGTTGAAGGTACAAGGCTCCTCACACAGACCTGTCATGTGTAAAGGAAACTAAGTCATAAGGAGTAAAGTACACAGAATAATGCATGTGGGTTGAACAAGTGGGTTTATTTATCAGTGCAGCCATTTAAATCATTCAGCTCTTAAAGACATAAAAAATGCACCTAAACATGCCCTAAAATTACTGCTGACAATAGTCTACCCAGGATAATATAATGCCAGCATGAGCAATTGTGCAACTCCATGCACTTCCCCCTGACACCCACCCATTCTACATCCCTAACTGTCTAACTACTCCAGTCTAAGAGTGTAGGCCCACAAACACACCCTGACTGGTCTTATCATGCTCCTTACACTTGTTAGCAAATATCTTGAAAGTTGCTGCTGCTTTGGGTAAATGCTAACAGCTAGGGTGAAAAAGGGATTAAAATGTATGGCCTCCCTGCTGTTCAGCAATTTTATGTTATATTGGAAGACTGATATTTTATTAAATATTTTTTATGACAATTGTTATAAATTGAAAAACTAAGGCTGTTCACTCATCCATGTAAGGTCAGATGCTGTGTTAATATGCAGGTTTAAACGTTTTCTAGTTTAGCTTATTTGACATTTCAAGAAGGAGAACTTTACATCTCACAACTATAAAAGTATAAAGATGTCAAAAAGTCCATGACACTAAAAAGTCCAAAAATCATTGTTAGTGCAGTCCCATTTGAAATATACAGTATTTTGGACTTTTTCAATTTTTTTATAGCATTTAATGTACATTTGATTTTTCATTAAAAAGATTTATTTCGAAAAAAAAATACAATGAAAGCCTAATTACTCTAATATTCAATATTAAGCGTTTTACTATAGCCAATGTGCAAAAGGCAAGAATAAACTGTATGTCGTGTATTGTTGTGTATCTTTAGTCCCCACTATAAGGGGCGGGGCCTGGGACGTATGGACAATTTGGGCTGTGCTCATTGGTCAAAAATATCCAGCGTTTGTATTTATCGAGGTTGTCAGCTCAAAGCCTTTTCGTTACCCTACTCATCACGGACAGCCGACGGAAAAAAAGGTCGAACATGAAGTCCGTCACATAACAGGGAGCTTTCAGGGGTTTTTCAAGTCACTGCAGCTGCTGAAAAGGTGGGTCACCACTTAATGAGCCGCTTGCTTTTGGTTTACACAGCGAAACAAAGAGCGTTAAGTCAGTGCTGATGGACTAATTGCACTTTCCTACAGTGTTGTTGCTCATACAGAAAAACTCGGTTTGATGCTGCCTCGAGATATGTTAAACCAATAAATTTGAACCATAGTTTTTCAACATTTACCAGTTAATTTAAACTTATTTTCCTTAACAAAGTCAAAATATTTCAAAGTCTTTTTTTGTCACTAGAAAACGTCCCAGTTGTAGTGGACGCCGTCGTGTCGCATTGTGAATTATTAATGCTGGGATGTGGTTTCTAATTTTAGCTCCACTAGCCAACTTAAGATGGAAACAGCTGCCGTGGGCCCTTTTTTCACAATCTCATGGGCTGAAGCAAGTGGTGGATAAATTACTCAGCAAATGTGTCAAAACAAGTTCTCCTAAAATTCCTCCGTTTGTATTTAAGGCTTAGTAGGGGGCCCTGCCCTCGTCACCTTGACCACATAAGAGGGGGGACACTGGACTGGGCTGCAGGATGGCCGAGGGTCCAAAGAAGCGGAACAAAAGCAGCAGCATCGGCGGAGACAGTCAGTCAGAGCCCCTAGACCCCCAGTCAGGTGTCGGGAAAGATGCAGAAGGAAGCTCGGGGGTGGCTTTGAAAAAGCAGATCGGCCTTATCAGCGCCTGTGGCATTATAATCGGTGAGTAGGTGGGGTCTCCCCCTCACACATCAACTGTAGTGAACTTCAGTCAGTGCTGCAAACATCAGCACCTACTGTCCATAGCCTAATTTCCTGCCTTTTTTCCAGTAAATGTCCTTGTCATCCTTTTTCAACTAGCTCAACAGGCTGTTATACTACATTTAGTAGGACATTGTTTTAATAGCGGCTCACAAAACATCACAAAACATTGTGATTTTTAGTAACAAATAATTTGCATTTAATGTTGTTCCAGTTTTAAGCATATGTTAGAAGTATTTTCATGATGTAAACGAACCCTCTTACCTTACATTTATTCAAAAAATGTAGCTGAAATCATCTTTTTATAGTACAGCCATTTGTATTGCACTAAGTGGTTGAACTCTCCCCTCACCCTCTCTGTCACAATTGCCTGTCATGATAGTGGGGTGTCCTCGGCAGCAGACGTCTTGCACATGCTCTTTCATCATCAATTTAATGTTTCCAGAGAAATGTTGGAACTGCTGCGAAACTGGCCCGGTCCCTATCTGCCTCCCACACATGGAGTGAGGAAAAAATGAAACATCAATAAAAAGCAATCCCGCTAATGGTTGTCCACAATTCTTGAGATTGCATTTTCCTTTCCCATCTAAAAGCATGGCTTTAGTGTGGGTGTTGTACCTTTAGCGAGAAGCAGCTGTACCCTCATGCTCTGTGCCAGTGACAATATAATGTATGGATTATTGTGGAAAAATAAGAGATCATCTAACAGCTTATTCCATCTACCCATCAAAAAAACAGGTCGAGCCTGTGTGCACTGTCTGAAACTGGGCTAGCCCAAACAGAGCCTTTAACTACAACCATATGATGGGATATATATATCCCCACATATTGGGATTTAACAGTGGTGGCTATCTGAAGAACAATGTTTAAATTTAGTCATGATTAAAAAAAGTCAAACCAGTATGATGCACAAGTTTGCAAAAAGAACCAAAAAGCTAACAAACTTGAATGACCAAAAATAGACTGACTTTTGGACAGTCTGTGTCTTAAGCCATGCCTTTGCCAGAATGGCAAGTGCAGTCCCAAGGTCAGTCACATAATTGATCTCTGTCAAAAGCTTATCAGCCCATCCAGCAAGTGACAATTGTTACTGTTTAATGTAACAAACTAGTTAGCATTTTATTCATACTGCATTTAATGCCAAGTATCAGGGCTAGTAGAGTCACTTCTATTCATCTTTTCCCATCAACTGAAAGCATTTTAGAGTATGTTTTCAACAAACAAACCTGTATTTTTAACTCCAGATTTATATTTTTTTCTTTGTATTGAGGGTCACAGGTTATGAACAATAATTCGAAAAAAGACAAAAAGCACAGGCAAATGGAAAAATACTATTAAGAATATCAGCTACATCACTACCGTCCACTGAAACAGCTTTGCACTTCCTCCAATGACTTGCCAGATGTCAAAATTTAAATATAGCAATCCTTTTGAACAACAATAGCAGAGGCTTAATTTATTTCAGACAAGCCTGCAGTTTTCCTCACATGGGCTGACTAGCAAAGTCACACAAAGCCCAACATGAGGATAGCAGGAAGCAGGGCATTATGTGACAGGAAATTGTATATTTCCCTTTATAGCCTGCAATTTTTGTTAGTGACTTTAATCTTGTTTTAATGCTGCTCTTTTCCAACTATTGATGACTATAATATCTGTAATATGAGACTGCTTTATTCAGAAGATTGTTAACTGACTTTATTGCACTTACTTTTATGTTTGTATTTGAAACGTAAGATTTTTATGCTAAAGGTTCAAACACTGTTTCTGATTTATTTCTCAATCTGTTCTCTGTATTCACTAAGGCAACATCATTGGATCAGGGATTTTTGTGAGTCCTAAGGGGGTCCTGGAGAATGCCAGCTCAGTGGGTGTGGCCATCATAGTGTGGGTTACCACGGGAGTCATCACAGCCATCGGTGCTCTCTGCTATGCAGAGTTGGGCGTGACCATCCCAAAGTCAGGGGGGGATTACTCCTACGTCAAGGACATCTTTGGAGGACTGGCTGGGTGAGAACAAATGATACTTGTCTGATTATCAGGCTTAGATTTAAGCCCCTTTTATGCAGAATTTCAAAATCTGATTTCAGTTGTCTCATTTTAAGTATTACAGGATGACTTGCCACTGCACAGATGAAATCAATACATGGACTGTACCAATGCTAACTGAGATCGTCTCATTTTTCTATAACCACACTGAAACTTAGGAGTCACCATCCTTTTGAAAGATGCTGCAATCACATAATGTCTGCAAAAGAGCTTTAACAAGTGTTTATGGCATAATACGTGTCTAGATTAAAAACACTGTGTTCCAGTCCTCTGTAGCTTATGTAGTATCAAGTCATATGATGCAAAGCAGTCTAAAAAATTACATAGCAAGGTTGTATCAAGCCTTTTGTAATTAATTAAATTTCAGTGTAAAGCCCTGCTTCCGTTCCTCAGCCACAGTCGTGCTCACTGTTTAATTAAAGCAGTGCATAATGTAATTTTGTATTCCCAGCAACCTACAATGTCACTGACCTAGTTCCACTCATTTCTCTTGTCTGTAATAACAATGCTCCAGTGCATCACTATAATGCACTTAGATAAGACCCTCAATTTCTATTGTTATCCAATACATTTTGCTGTAAAGAGGGCTATTATTCTCACACACTGTGTTGTGCTTGTGTTCATGGTATGTGTGTGCACCAAATGGTGTGTGACACAGGTCTGTTGCCACGTCTCATTAACCTCATATCTGTGTTGTCCCCCAGCTTTCTGCGCCTGTGGATCGCTGTGTTAGTTATCTACCCCACTAACCAGGCTGTGATCGCTCTCACCTTCTCTAACTACATCCTGCAGCCTCTCTTCCCCTCCTGCCTGCCCCCAGAGAACGGCCTCCGTCTGCTGGCTGCTGTCTGCCTGCGTAAGTCATACATCAAAGTAAATCCAGCCTATAGTAGTACAGTAGTACCAGTACAGCCTATAGATAAAACAGATATAATTCTAGCTTTTCTTTTGTGGCCCTTCAGTGCTGTTGACATGGGTGAATTGCCACAGTGTGCGCTGGGCTACATGTGTCCAAGATGTCTTCACCGCTGGCAAGCTTTTGGCCTTGGGCCTCATTATAATCATGGGTGTTGTCCAAATATGCAAAGGTAATATTTGCTCCCTTTATCTTGTCTTCTTGTCTCAACCCTTTTCACTCTTTTTTTTTTTTTCCTTTTTTAGTTGGTAACTGAAACAGTGTCAACTCAGGTCGTCTGAGTTGTAAGCAGTTGAACTTAAGAGTGGTGTTTTATTTGAAGTGTTTACAAGTCTGAAGAGAAAAGACTCATCAGCGTTTCACAATAAATATGTATTTTGTCAGTAATTTATTCTCATTACTACTCCATTCACCGGAGCCCAGTCTGAAAGTAATTGTTTGTGAGGCATCATGATACCAAAAAAAGCAAAAAGGCAAAAACAGTTAAATGCTGCAACACTATAGCTGCCATCATGATATAGTCCCCTTGTGCCTCTCATGGGATTTGTGATTCCAATGTGAAAAGGGATTACAGTCCCTCATAGCTCTTCATCCCACTCATAATCCCCCCCCCCAACACACACACACACACACACACACACACACACACACACTCTGCCAGGCCAAATGAACGGACTCATTTGTGTGACTTCCCTTTTATACCCTGGTATTGAAACCAGAGATGAAGGCTAATTAATGTCTCTTTTTTCCAGACCTTAAAGTGATTATTATTGTTGATTGCCTGAGAGCTTTTTAAATATCTCTTGGATTGAGATATCCACCAGTTTATAAATCGGTCTTAATCCTTTGAGGGTAAAAACCTGAAAAAGGAAACAAAATTTCTGACCTCTCTGAAATACTTTCAGAACCATGAAGATTTCTCATCTTTGTATATGAAATGTGTGTAAACATCACACATCACATCCAGCAGTAAACCGTGTACAACATGCAGCATGAGCATACAAACCTTTTGTACTCTTTGGTCTTAATGTTAAAAAAAAAGCTTTGCAGGTTGTCTAGTGCCCTCTGCTGCTCAGATTGTGGAAGGAAAACACAGCTCATGTTAACTTTGGGCTTCCTGTATGTGTTTGGGTTCACAGGTCACTATTACTGGTTGGAGCCTGTTCACGCCTTTGAGACCTTCAGAGACTATGATGTTGGTCTGATAGCTCTGTCCTTCCTACAAGGCTCCTTTGCTTATGGAGGCTGGAACTTCCTTAACTACGTCACAGAGGAGTTGGTTGACCCGTACAGGTAACAAAACATAGATGACAAAATACTGACAAAAATTGGCAATATTTTGCCAATTAGATGAAATATCAAATTAACGGAATAAATTGAATATAACAAAATAAGTAGTAAGGAAAATTTAATAGCTCTTTTCCATGAGAAAAGAAACAAAATTTGTTTAATAAATTGGCATAGTACGTGCTAAAAAAATAATCTGCTAGAAATGACATGAAATGAAGTATGCCTAATTCTTAAGGTTCAACTGTGCAGTTAAGTGTAATCCAATACAACTTTTCTTCCAACAAATTTACTTTTATGATGCCTTTAGTGTTCAAAGTTTGCTGACTCCGTCAATAAGGTGTTAACTCTTTTCTGTGCTAAAGCACTAAAGTTGCAGTTAGTGATGGTGTTGGACTGAACTGGATCATTTTGAGTGGTGGTTCTCATATTGCGACCTCCTCAAGTATGTAAATAGACAAGACAAAAAAATAGAAAAAACTCAATTTAATGCAGTCCAATACAACACCACTTTTAACTATAACCTCAGTAATAAACATACAATTTAATTTACACATTTCTGATATTTTCATCAAAAATATGAACATTATAAACTCAGTAAATTTAAAGGCTTTCTGGCAGAGAAAAGGAAGAGGTAACAGAAGTGTAGATGATGAGGCAGAGACCAATTATTCAATGATGACTAACAATAGGGGTTCAAATTAACACCCTAGGGCCACCAGAATAAATCAATCCTCATGAGTAGTCCAACCATTTTATAACCTTTTTTTTTTTTAATTACTGTGCATGCAGATATTTCACATGTTAAATGGAATTTTTGAAATATTTCTCTATGGGGCCATCAAAGCTCAGTCTCTGAAGCGGCTAGAAAACCACAAACCACCATCTTATTTCATCCTCACAGGAATCTGCCACGTGCAATCTTCATCTCCATTCCAATAGTCACCTTCGTTTACGTGTTTGCCAACGTGGCCTACGTCACAGCTATGAGCCCACAGGAGCTGCTGGCCTCCAACGCTGTGGCAGTGGTAAGATAGCCTATCATGAGTCAGAGCTAAAAGTGTGTGTGCATCTGTATGTGTGTATGTGTATGGTACTGCATGTAGAGAATGCATGTAGTTAGAAGTTAATAGTTTGTAATCACTTTGATATGGAGTGTTGGTGTTGTCAGCAGCCGTTTAATGTGAGTGCATTGATCTGAGACATGCTCCTCATTTTAGCGCAAAGCTAGTTACGCTTAGTTTGTCGACTTTTTGCGCTCTGCCTTCAAGTGTCCCGATTAGTCGCTGTTATTAAAGTATATTTGTGAACTGTGTACTTGTTTTCTTCTCCTCTTCTCTCTCTCTACTCCTAATATTTCTCCCAGACATTTGGAGAGAAATTGCTAGGAGTAATGTCATGGATCATGCCCATCTCTGTGGCACTCTCCACCTTCGGGGGGGTCAATGGCTCCCTCTTCACGTCGTCGCGGTCAGTTTGTCCTCCCCCATCCCACCAGACGGTCCTTCCTTTCTTCTCATTCCAGCTTCTGTGGTTGCTGTGCTTTTTTTGATTAACGCTCGTTTCCATGCTGATACTATTTGTGCCCGTATCTGTAGAAATACATGGAGAAGCAGGGTAAGCAGGGTACAAATGAGAGGCTCAACAGGAATATATTACATTAGTAGTGTAAACGCTCATCTTTGGATTGGATTTCAGACTGTGTTGGGGGGGTCAAATCAATAATTTTATTTCTTAAGATGGATATTTTACCCTGCTAAGACACTCCTGTACTCCTGTTTTTTCTCCATTTTTACCCTAAAAATTTCACTTGCGCATTCTGCCTCTGCACCGGTGCTTCCTTTACCACCTGAACTGTGTTTGTTTCCAGAGCTGCACATAAGGTGAGCACCAGCTGGCTCTGCTCTCAGCACTAACCTGTCTCATGCTCTGTCTCTCAGGCTATTTTTCGCTGGAGCAAGGGAAGGTCATCTCCCACGTCTGCTGGCCATGATTCATGTCACACGCTGCACTCCTATCCCAGCCTTACTGTTCACTGTGAGTCCTAATGACAGAAACACATCTATATGTTGTCCTTTGGGCTGCCTTTGTTTTCACCATGTCCAGAAATGAAAACTTCTTTCTCTCTCCCCTCATTTAGCTGATCTCCACTCTGCTGATGCTGTGCACCAGTGACATTTACACCCTCATAAACTACGTCGGTTTTATCAACTACCTCTTCTATGGCGTAACTGTTGCTGGGCAGATTGTACTGCGCATTAAAGAACCCAACATGCATCGACCCATCAAGGTAAGGACACAAAGAGAACATTTTCATGAGGATACTTGAAACCAAACTTGCAGAAAATTGTGACTGTCATGACATCAGAGCAACAGTCTTTTGAGATACCAATATATTTCCCATGAGCATTACACAATTTAGTTACAGTTTATTGGATGTTGCTTTGTGTATAGAGGGCTACAAATATTACTTTTTGGCCAAGCTTCTTTCTAATTCTGGTAGAACTTTTGGTCATAACCAACAATGTAATTAAATAAATCAGTGTAAAACATTTATAAAGATATCTGCACTGACTGATTGTTGAAAGTGTATAAATTCTTCTTTCTCTTTCAATATGTCCAAGCTGTATTTGATTAAATCAGCCTGCAGATGTGTGCTGAATGGATATGTGATTTTTTACAACACTGATTACTGACCTCTTCCAGGTGAGCCTGGTATGGCCAGTGATCTACCTGCTGTTCTGGGCCTTCCTGCTGGTCTTTTCTCTCTACTCTGAGCCTGTGGTCTGTGGTATTGGTCTGGCCATCATGATGACAGGTGTCCCTGTGTATTTCCTGGGAGTCTACTGGGAAAACAAGCCTCAATGGTGTGATGTTTCTGTTGGTAAGGCAACATCCTTGTGTCTTGCATAAAAGATATTAAGACTCTGTCCTTGAAAGTGTAATCTTAGCTGCTTGCAATTTTTAACTGTATCTGTACAACAGAGCTTCCAAAACTTATGTTAAATGTAGATAGCTCATGAACAAAATGACATTTTTTGTAGCAAAGGTTCCATTTAAATTATGGACATTACAGTAAATATTTGCAAATCATCATTACATTGACAATTTTTTTTTTTTTTTTTTTTTTAATGACCAAGGTGCAGACCACCTGCAATACCTTTATGCTCCACAAGAGGAGCGCAACCCACACTTTTGGAAATGCTGCTCTAGAAAGTGAAATACCAGAATTCATAATTCATGAGTTTGACAGAGAACAATATAGAGCAGCACAGAGTATGTCCATCAGGATAAATGTCAACAAGTGTGTTTGAAATGAAGAACTTATAATATATGCTGTTACCTCTAATCAAAATTATTTCCCTGTTCTCTTCTGAATCCAGGTAAAATGACTCATCTGTGCCAAAAGCTCTGCTCAGTGGTCTACCCAGTCATGGACAAGAACCTGGAACCCACCGAGCCTCATAAGAACGATGGAGAGGATGAAAGCCCTCAATCGGCTGACTGATCATGTGCATAAGCAAATATAGACAACAGCTCACATTCTGTTTGGGTGGGGGGAAAAAAAGACGCTCGGGGAGGTTAGCATACACATTCACATGCTTTTCTGCACCACTGGACTCTTATTCTCTACTTTTCTGACCTCTTGACCACTGCTGTTTCAGTGTGTGATCTGGGAACAGGTGTTTGAGATGAAATGGCACTTTAAATTTTTTAAACACTGAGATTATGAAACACTCCACTTTTTTTTTTTTACTTTTGAACTTCAAACTTAATCTTGTTGTTTGTGTGTCTGGGAGGCTGTTGAAATAATTTTAATGAGCAAGTTCTTTGTATTGTATTGTTCAAACTCTGTTTATATGATCACCTCACTACAGTAACACTAAAATGAAAATTTTCAGATGGTTTGTTTTTTTTGCTTTTGTTGTATTTCTGACATGTTTCTGTGCTCTGTTTTAATACTTCATTCAACAAGTTCCCTTTTAAATACATAGAGAAGGTAAATTTGGATTTGTAGAGAACTTGTTTTTGTCTTGGTACATGATCCTAATTATTGCACATTCAGTCATTTGAAAAATGGGTATTTTTCCTTTAAAACTAGCTATGGGAATATGAAGCTCTACAGCTTTTCACAAGAATTTTAGCATTTCTTTCATCAATACAATTCTAAGACATGAACAGAGAGCTTATGATAAAAACAGATTTTTTTAAAGATGTTTCTATAGTGTCTTCAGTAAATATTTAGCATACGTTGACCACATACCAAAAGCCAGATCCATACCTATTTGGATAGTACCAAATTTTTGGAATTTTGCCGATTTACACCAACATAATGTACATTTTTAGCTTTAATTCAAGGGGTTCAACAAAAATATTGAACCAACGGTTACGAAATATTCATTTTTATACATAGACATTTTTTAGAGGCTTAAAAGTAATTTCACAATTGACTATCTGAATATAGTCAGCTGTAGCCTGTTTCCTGGTTGTTACATGGCAAATGAAGCTGATAAAATGTCTGTAGATGATTCCAGATGTTGAATTTGCAGTTGGTTGCTAGTTCTTGAAGCTCTCAGCATGCTGTCTAAAGAGGTGTGAGTGTAAGTGAAGGAGGCCATTATTAGGCTGAAAAAAACCCTGACTCAAACCTATTGGACCAATCTAGGAAAACAGCCAAATTCACAACTTATTTCATTCTGAAAAAGAAGAAATGCACTGGTAAGCTAATCTACACCAAACGTTCTGAGACCACAAAGGAAATCTAGAGTTTATAATAGCAGAGTTCTTTCCTTAGTGAAGAGAAACCCCTTCATTACATTTACCCATGTCAAGAAAACTCTGCTAGGGTTTATGAAAACAGAGTAAAATTAACAAACGAAAGTTGTCCTTTTTATATATTTTTTTTAATCCAAATGCAGAGGGTTATGTCAATATTTGGCAATGTATGGAAATATCTTTGGGTAACCCACTGAATTAAAGCAGAAAGTTTACACTTGCCTGCTGCCTTTCAAATTCATTTGGGTGGTGTAAAGAGGCAAAATTACATTTATTGTGTTTCTGTCTTATGGATCTGACAAATTTCTTTAGTTTTATCACCTTATTTCTGTTATTGACACCATAGTTACCTGTCAAACTGATTTCAAGATGCACAGTTGTCTTCATTAAGCTTCTCACTCATTTGTAATGTACTGCATACACTGCAGTGGTATTGTACAGCCCGCTGCACCTGCTTATCAATATTTCATCCACCTGTTGGAACACCTGACATAGAAGGGGCGGAGTCCACGCACAGTCAGCTATCAAATTGCGGAAGTCAAGATTAGCTGTGAACATGCCTGGTGGGTCAAGGATTCACATTTCCTCAAATAAGACAGGAAACTAGATGCAGTGGTTTTCAAAATAAAACAGCAACCTCCAAGTATACTAATGTAATAAGACATTTAGAATGGATCATATCAACCCAAAATTTCTAATTCATGAATTCTATATCACATAAATAGCTGCTTGTTTGGCTTTCTCTTTTTTCAGAACCATCAACATTAATTATTCTATTTCTAAATGAAGGGTAAATATACACAGTAAAGTGCATTGTACTTGCCTGTCCCCTTTTGATAATATTTTGGGTCACTAGTACAGTCAAGAGGCGGTTTTACACACAATTTATTTAATTTATCTGCTGATGAAGAGCATTGAATGCTCTGGAAAAAAACAAGTTGTAAGATCTTTAGTTAAAATTATTTCATCATAGCTTTAAAGAAACACTAGAGCAATAATTCAGCATAAACTTGACCAGTCACCGGATGCCAAGCCCACGCATAGTTAATAACATCTATGAGAACTCTGTTCAGGAGTGTAGATATTTTTAATCCAATTGTGTTGTTTTTGGAAATTTCTGGGTTATTGTGATCAGAGGAGGAACCCTGCTCAACACAAATCATGCATGTTGGCCTCTAATATTGATTTTGGTTCATTTTGTTTACAGAGGGGAAAAAATTAAATTAAGGTAACTTAAACAGTTTGGTATGCCTCCTCCAAAAAAGGGCATTTCACAGGAGAGAATCTATAAGCACAGGTGTAAATGACTGAATTCTAGTTTCAGGGTCCTGACATTGTGAATGCTGACTCACAGTCTTGGCTCACTGAGATACTAAATAGAACAGAGTTATTTTTTCATAGTAACACCTGTGCTTTCTCAACAATAAAAGACAAAATGTCTTCTGTGAAGAAAAGCCCACAGTAGTATCCAAGCAGGGAATGTAGAGAGTTGCAAGAAAACAGTGCCAAAAACTGTATGTCCATGTTTTATCTGTTTTATTTTTAAGTGAAGCACAGCATTTCTCAGACCAGTGCCCAGAGTTTTCTCCATATCAACTAAACCAGTGAGGCAGCTTAACCTGTTCCTTCCAACACTGAAATTTCTATACATAAATCAAAAGTCAACACAGTTAATGCCATTATTTGCACCTGTGTTCTCTCTGCTGTGACGTGTCCAACTGCCTAATGGAAAAGGTCTATTATTAGCATTAACACATGAGGTTTTCACTGAGAGTGACACTTCATATTGTGTGTTCTGATCCCTCTTGCCTTTTTCTTCAAATTTCGTGATTACAACAGCAGTCTAAATATCATATAAAGGTATTCTAAAAAAGCAATAGTTGGCAAATAAATTTTACTTTGAAAGCAGTGGCCGGAAGTCGTGTGATTATCTTTTAGGGTGCGTTGACGCTAAATGGACACAGTATTTGGGTTTCTAGCCGACTGACTGCTGCTGTGTATTGGAGGGGTTCGGCTGAACCGATTTACTTTTTAAATTCTGGCGACTCTGTACAGTGTAGAGGTACGTTGCTATTGTCAAGCTTAAACCATTCATATCAATAGACTTGTAATGCTAACTTAGCTAGCTGTGTAGCTCGACAGTTCCTCACTGAGCAGGCTTGACAGCATCTGCAAGGTTAGCTCTGTGCGGTCAGTTGGCTAGCCCCTGGCTCATTTCACTGACCTACACCATCGACTGGGCGAGTGCCATGCTAACTTGGTATTGACTCATTAGATTCGATGTAATGTACAGTAATAAAAGCAACAAAAGATAATAAGGATTAATAAAAACTTTTTTTTGAAACCAGCTCTAGGAGTAAATAACTGTGTTACAACCTGTCACCAGAAACTAGTTATTCAGTTACACTTGAAAGTAGTTGAGGTTATTTGAACTGTTTTTGAACAGTAAACTCTTAAGCTATTTGTAAAATGTAAGCACAGCTCTTTTAAGAGGGTGTTACAGTGTACTAACAGCT
Organism: Acanthurus leucopareius; assembly: GCA_029814765.1. Taxonomy (NCBI): domain Eukaryota; kingdom Metazoa; phylum Chordata; class Actinopteri; order Acanthuriformes; family Acanthuridae; genus Acanthurus; species Acanthurus leucopareius. Next base: position 4,911,977 of record JAQMCX010000008.1, read on the forward strand.
TTGTCATTGCTTGCACACACACCTGGAAGCTTCCCACAAACAGGAAGTGAAAGCACAGTACAATTTTTGGACATGAATAGTTTAATCCCCGTTGGATTTTAACTTGGTCATCACACCACATGTACACATTATCAATACATACATCCACCCACCCACTGACGCACGCACACACACACACACACACACACACACACACACACACACACACACACACACACACACACACACACACACA
>JAQMCX010000008.1:4912311-4922662 GCA_029814765.1 Acanthurus leucopareius
CACACACACACACACACACACACACACACACACACACACACACACACACACACACACACACACACACAAACACACAGCCATGTCTCCATCAGTTCCCTTACAGGAGATGATCAGGGCCATCAGGTCTGCAAGGACACAGTGTGAGGAGCGGGGCGTCATCCAGAGGGAGTGTGCAGCCATCCGGGCACAGTTCAGACAGTCTGACAATGGAGGGCGATCGCACAACCTGGCCAAGCTGCTCTACGTGCACATGTTGGGCTACCCCGCTCACTTTGGTCAGGTGAGGGGATTTGGCTAATGCCTGTCATGGGATCACTTTGGTTATTGGGGTTAGCAGGGTGAGAAACAATCGCGCAGCAGGAGGATCTGGGTTCACTTTGTTGCTAAATAGCAGCCCAATCTCAATGTTCAGCCTCTGTGTCCTAAGCACTGATCCCATTCAGACATTGAGTGTGCTCAGCAAAAATATGGGTGCATGACGGAGCTTGGGATAAATAGAGAAACAAGCTGGCACATTGTGGAACTGAATGTTAAAAAAAATAGCTTAAAAATGTTAGTCATGTTGCTGTTATGTGCGTGTACACTTTTCCTTTAATTAGAACACTGTGGATTGTTTATAATTACCTCAAGCAACGTTTGCAGCATCACGAACCAGCATTAAAAAATTGGGCCACTGAATCCCTCCCAGCTCCAGGGCTGCTGCTCTGAAAATGAGTCTGACCTCCACTTGGAGCTGGCAAAGAGCAGGAAATTTGCCTAGTGGCGGTAGAAGTGTCAGTCTGACATGCAACTTCACATTTAAGGAGTTTTTGCCCTCCCTATTAGATGGAGTGTGTTCGGATGATAGCCAGCCCTCGCTACAGCGAGAAGCGTGTTGGGTATCTGGGAGCCATGATGCTGCTGGATGAGAAGCAGGATGCCAGTTTGCTCATCACCAACTCCATCAAAAAGTAAGGGCAGATATTTAAAGTTTGAATTTTTACCAATGCGAATTTAGCTCTTGAATTTTCTTTAACACTTAATTTTTACCTCAGTATTTAGCATTTAGGGGAAATCATCTGATTTCACACATGAAAGGAATGCAGTGCTAAATTATTGAAGAACTTCTTTAACACGTTCAAGGTGGTTAAAAAATGGCTTATGAAGTTAATTAATAGATCATAAAACACTTTGATAGAATTTTAATCAAATTTAAAGCAGCTTTTTAATGTTTATTTTCAAATATGACAACAACTAACTATTTAAAACATATCAATATCATCATACTTATCAACTCTTTGTAAGCTCGTTTTGGGTGTTTCGTCACAATTGTTGACAAATAAACACTTACACAAATGTGTACATATGTCTTTATATTACAGTGTAGAGTAGCACATGATAACATGATAAATCTTTCATGTACCACATTTGAATGATAAACATAAGTTTGTTGAGTTATACCTTGAACTCCAAATTACTCTTTGAAAAGATTAAAATCGACAATTTTTTTCAATTTTCCTTAAATTGTAGTAAAAGAATTTCTATAGAATGCCAATGCTAATCATATTTTGGACAATAGTTAATGGTCATAACTGACTGTAGTATATTTGTAAGTAAATGGAGTGATTACAGACAAAACTGGGAGCAAAAACTTAAAAAGACAATCCGAATTAGTCAAATTATTAATGGAATGGAAGATATTTTAATATGATTTCAGTAAAATGTTGACCATGTTTGCACAGGTTAATTCACACATGCAAACTGTCATTTGTGTAACTTTCTTCATCTGTTTTCCAGTGACCTTTCTAACAGTAACCAGTATGTGCAGTCTCTGGCTCTGTGCACTCTGGCCTGTATGGGTTCACCTGAGATGTGCAGAGATCTGGCACCAGAGATTGACAGGCTGCTTCGAGCCTCCAACTCCTACATTAAGAAAAAGGTGGGGACTTCCATTTTAATATAATGTGCTACCCATTTACGGACATTCAGTGAAATCTACCCATTTCTTTATGATGTGATGTTACTGCTTGTGGTGTGTTTAAAACAGTTGTTGTGTACAGATTTCTCTCTTCTGTCAGCAGTCAAACTAACAACATCTGCGGTGACCTGTTCAGTGCGGTGGTGATGTAATGTGTTAATGACTTGCCCCACTCTTCTTCCAGGCTGCTCTGTGTGCTGTTCACATTGTAAGAAAAGTCCAGGATCTTGGGGAGCTTTTCACTCCAGCAGCTCGGTCCCTTCTTGCTGAGAAGAACCATGGTCGGTTGATCTGCATTTAAGAAAAACCATCATGATATGATAAACTGTTTTTTTTTTCAAGCTGCTCAGCTTGTTTAGAAAAATTTCCAATAGTTTTGTCTCTGTTTATCCATAGGTGTGTTACATGGTGCTGTGGTACTCATCACAGAGCTGTGTGAGCGTAATCCAGAGACACTGGAGTGGTTCAGAAAGGTACAAGAGACACACACATACTTAATGATCTGATAATCTCTGTCTCTACACTCTCTGTCTCTGACACCCTTTTGTGTTTGTGCTGTGTGTCTCAGACGGTGCCAGATCTGGTTCAGATCATGAAAGGTTTGGTCATTTCCGGTTATTCTCCGGAGCACGACGTGGCAGGAATCAGTGATCCTTTCCTACAGGTCAGTCTGAACTTCTCAGTCAGCAGCAGCTGCATTTAACTCACAATAGAGCAATAACATTTAAATACCACTGGAGACATTTATCTACTGATATTAAATATTAAGTATGAGGCCTATTCTCAGTTTTCCTGTATTGTCTCAGATTGTATCTTATTTTATTTAATCTTAGAGTTAAACAGGAACTATTGAGCACATGGGGGAGATACAAAAATAAAACATATGTGACTCATCTTTTTAAAAGAAAATCTCCCTTTTTTATATCATCTTCAGTGGGTAGAGACAGTTCAAAAATTGTTTATGTTTTTCTTTTGTTCTGTTTCTGTTCCTCTTTCTCTCTTATTTGCACACATAAGCCTGTCATGATAATTACATTATCAGCTTATCATACCAGCCTGTATGAACATGACTTCCATCATTTTTGCTCATCACAATGTTATCTGCTGTGTTTCATGTGTGTTTATGCATAGGAGTGTCACCAATATGTTAGCCAACTTGCTGTTAGAATAAACAATAGATTTATACAAACAATAGACTTAAAAGACTTTGGGCGCAGCACCAAAGTACTGTTTTCTCAGCACCCGAACTGGGGAAGGAAAAAACTGTGCGGAGGCAGGTTTTGTTGTCATTTCTGGTCACATTGCTCATGTTGTTGTCTGCTCTCTGTGTCTGAGTTTCACAATGTTAAGGGTTCAGACACTCCTCTACATACACATACAAATTCACACCCACACAAACAGTGTGGAAAGGGAGACAGGTGAAGTGAAGATCACATCACCCTCATAACTCGAGGTTAAAAGGTATTTTATCAAATGACTTTCTGGCTTGAATGTTTTTGAAGAATAAATCCAGATGGAGTAATTTAAAAATCCAGACTCCACAGCTCCAGTGCTGTAACATTTTGGCTTTAAGTCAGATGAAAGATGAGAGCCAATCAAGGTGACAGAGCAGGTTTTTCAACTTTTTTTTGAAACAGTGGCAACAAAAAAAAGGCAAAAACTCAACTGGCAGCTGGTAAAGATATGTATGACTCTCAGTATCACTGCGCCAAATGTTTAAAATTTCAGTTCAGTTTGTCACAGAGCCCAAGTGTACATTTTATTGATTGTTTTGCTTGTTTACTTTTATTTTATCCGTGTTTTATGCATTAAGGTTACTTCAATATCTTACATGTTCCAGCTACAATGATGAACTATTCGAAAGAAATTATTAAAGTTCTTTTCTTTTTGAAAGGGTCTGTTTGCATAACTGTAACACTATATTATAATGACGATAATATTTATCTATAATATCTATAATATCAGTGGCATCTAATGATCTTTCAGTGTCAGTTTTATTATTATTAACAATCATGTCTAGGACGATATATGGTCCGACATGTTGTGATTGTGACAGGCCTAAACACTCACAGGTTTGTCATCTCATCCTAGTATTTTTGCTGAGTTGATGCACCAGAATAACTGTAAGTCCATCTGTTTGCTCTCTCTGGTCTCCATCCGCAGGTACGAATCTTGAGGTTGCTGAGGATTCTCGGTCGAAACAACGAGGAAGCCAGTGACGCTATGAATGACCTTCTAGCTCAGGTCAAATATTCATCTTAATTTATACAAATGGACAAGTTAATTATTGTTGCAGGAGCAATCGGTTTTTGTCTTGTTTTAATATTTTCCAGTACTGAAAATTTATCTACCAACTTTTGTTGTTAAAGCTTCTGTAGGTGTTGCCTCTTTCTCTGCCCAGCTCTCACATTCTACTCAGCAACTCACTCCGTTTTTTTTGCTCAAAACAAATTGGAACATGTGGAAGGTGTCATTTCCTGTTTTGCCAGAATATGTTCCCGTAGAGACATTTTCCCCGAACTGGTTGTTAAAAATGACTTTTCATTAAAAAAATATCTCAGACTTTTATTATCTGTTGCATTTAAATGAATGTACATAGTTAAATAACTAATAAACCTGACTAAAGTGTGTGTTTGATTTGTCATACAGGTGGCAACCAACACTGACAGCACTAAAACTGTGGGCAATGCTGTTCTGTATGAGACTGTTCTCACTGTGCTGGATATCAAGTCAGAGAGCGGCCTCAGGGTGAGACACTAACAGCTTTTCACTGCGTTTAAATACACTGAAACACAGGAAATTATGTGGCCTAGTCCGTGTAGTTACTTGATGCACACTTGCTTTACTTGTGCCACAGGTTTTGGCTGTGAACATTTTGGGAAGATTTCTCCTGAACAACGACAGGAACATTCGGTTAGTGCTGCTATCTGCTCCTCTGGGTTCCTTCCTCTCCACATTCCTGCTTCACTCTCTCTCTATCTCCTCCCCATCCTTCCCTCCCTTCTCTCTTATCTCTCTGAGTCGTTCTGCCATTTCACATAGGCCAGCAGCAAAACTCACTGCAGTCAGAGAGAGAGAGAGTAAACCTCCCAACAGGCTGTTATCAGCCTGAGCTCACTAATCACTTTCCCAAGAGCCAGTCCTCCAGAGCCACACCAGAAGGTCACTGTCTGTCTGGTAATGCTGATCTCTTAATTTTGGACCTTGTCATTTTTCATCAGGAAGTGTGGAAGCCTGTAACAGGTTCCCCTGGGTTTTGTTATGTGACTATTTTTTGGGTTTGTCTCCATAGGGGCGGTGTGGCCAGGCAGGCCTGTCTGGATTGTAACTGAAGGGCCCCTGAGCCTCACTGTGGCTGTGTGACAGTAATGGGACTGGTTTATTCCTGTGAGCCCTGCCAGGCTAGATAACGTCTCTCCTGTGCACACATAAATAATTGATCAGACCGTGAGACATTCCAAGTGTAAAAATGAATTATTCATGCTACGTCATCCTCACCATGTTGAAAAAGTGAAGTTTGTAAAGAGCTGTCAAGTGATATTGATTGCCAGCTAATTGCTAGAAATTAATATTAGTAAGAAATCATTGTTTTTGTATATTTTCTTTCACCACACACATGAAATCAAACTAACCGCATACTTCAGCTCACTCCTAGCACCTCATCATCATGCAGTATGAAGCCTATAACATGTTGTGTTTATTTCTGGCCCTTCTGTATTCATGTACAGGTACATCGCCATGATCTCTCTACAAAAGATTGTTGGGACGGACCACAATGCAGTGCAGCGCCACAGAGGAACCATAGTGGACTGCCTGAAGGACCAGGACGCTTCTGTCAAGCGGTAACTTTCACCTCCTCTCTGCTTGTCAGGCACAGCTGTTAAACCACAGATGTTCAGTAAACCTGACAGTACGAGGTCATGCTTTTCCAGTGTCATCCTTAATGAGGGACTTCAGTGATTTATGAAAAGGTTCAGTTCATTTTACATGGAAATCAATCAGTTTTCTTAATTTTAGGAAAGCTTAGCACGTGTCGTTTCCTTATTTAATGTTTGTCATATTTTCTTTTTTACCAAAAGTAATAACTTTATGCTTGATGGACTTTGGCACAGACATTAATACAACATCGCCTCTCCAGATAGAACAAAACAAGGTGATTTAAAACGATTTTGTATGGGTGCTTTCAGGCAGTGACTGCTTGCTTCTGCATCCGCCATCTGGCATCCTAGATGTTGTGTAAAGCTGTACAGCAGGGCAACAGCAGGGCGTAACTCCCCTGTAGCAGGTACTGACTGTCCCCAATCCCAATAACCACAGCAGACACAACAGGCTGATGCTTTTGTGATGCTCTAAGGCATCCCATTTATGCATGGCCTAGCGAAAACCAGTGCCACAGCAGAAGCAGCCTAAACAGAACTGATTTATTTGTCAGTTATAGGTAGCACAGATGTCAGGGGAAACACTGCCAATACAACACAGAACAAAATCTGTAAAATTACAAACTAACCAATCTATGAGTGAAAGAAAATACAAATGGTAAACCTAGCTCCTTAATGTAACAGAGGGGAAAAAGATTCAATGAAAACGGCTTTTTACATCTACAGCTACCTGGACTGTCTCTTTTTAGAAGATTAAATTATACAAAAACAACGAAAAGCAATTAGATGTCACGTAGTCATCAGTGAACATTAAGTGTCGCATCAAAGTTGACTTTGGTGCTTCAGGGCGTGGTCCGGCTGGGAGCCAGTGAGAAGGAGGAGTGGAACAGGGATCAACAGATGCCATTTTAAGGAGGATCCATCAATCTTCAGGCCAACCACTAGGCGCCACCTGCGATAGAACACAGAGCAGGGAAACAGCCCCAACCTCAGGCAGGAAGGATGAACTGGAAAACATGACCACAGTTACGTTCAAATACAAATTTTGACTCAGGGTCAAAACATCACATGACCAAATAGAGGGCACATTGTAGTTTGTAATCGAGGAAATAATGAGAAATATGACCCAGTTATTACAGCATGTTATACTTACTGACTTATGCTAACTATAACGTGAGATCGGATCAGATGATTAAAACTTGTAGACTTATGTTGCTCCAAGACCGTTTCTCCTCACTGATCTGCTTGTTCTCTGCTGGTGGTGATGTGAATAATTCAGAGAACCTTCCATAGAGTAACACCAGCCTTTAGACCTGCTGCAGTCAATCATGGAGTCACCATAACCATTGTGTTTATGTTTGGAACAGTAGAGGCAGCCTCCTAAAGTCACCCATAATAAGTATGATCGGACAGACAGTACGGTGTGGATTTCCAATCCTGCTAATGAGGGTGATTTCAAAGCAATACTTTATCTATTGCTTTAAGTAGATTCTCCTAACATGGCCTAGAAGCACAGAGAGGTCAAATACAAAACAGCCACCTGTTGGCGCTAACAGGTCAGTGTGTTGCTAAATGGCACTTCAGCAGCGTGGATTTGGTCCTCCTGCTGCAAAAGCAGTTTGACAACATTGTGGATGCGGATGGATGTAAAAGATTTGACCATGTGAATGATCATTTTCTACATTTTTATAACTACACTTGGACTGATAACAACAAACTGACTTCAGCTGTATCGACATAAAATGAACTGTAAACTAAATTTTCTTTTTTGAAATGTATAAATTAATAGAGAAATTGCACTAGATTTCACACATGCAGCACAGCCTCATTTTAAAAGTGTGTACATTACGGAATTGCAAACATTAATCTTCTCTGGCCAACTCTCCAGCCGTGCGTTGGATCTCTCCCTGGCGCTGGTGTCGGCTTCCAACATTCGTTCCATGATGAAGGAGCTGCTCCTCTTCCTCTCCTCCTGCCCCCCTGAGCTCAGGTCCCAAACTGCCAGCGGCATATTCAACGCTGCAGAGAGGTGGGTGATACACTGCAGGCATGTAAACATTCACATCACACAACTGAATTACACACATACACTCATGTGTGAATACATTTAATGAGCATTGTTCGATGCTGGAATTGAATAACTTGGGCATTTATGTGATGCAGCTGCTTAAGAATTAAGGCTGTAACAGAAAAGTCACTGTGCTTAAAATATATGTGTCTACATGTCTCACTCTGTGTCTGTCTCCACTCACAGTGATACCCGTCTCTGTAAGTGGCACTGTGGCGATGAATAGCCCTCTCTGTTTCTCCTGTATATCTCTTGACCACTTGATGCTTTGTGGTTGAATATGTGTGTATGCGTGTTTTCAGTGTGTCTGTGTATGTACAAGGTGCGATCAGAAACTTCTGACACTGTTCCTGCTGTGCATGAACAGAGCGCTGCACAGTAATGTACAAGTAGCAGGTGCAGGCAATAACTTCAGTGAGAAAGTAGCACAAGTTATGTCGCTCAATCATCATCACTTTTGTGACCACATGGTACATGCGCATCTGCAATTTCCTGACTCTGTGCAGAAGCAGCAGCAGTCAGAGCATGAGGATCTATGTTAACAGGCCCAGTATGATCCAAACCTCTTGTCCAGGATCATCACCGGTGACGAGAGTTGTGTCTGTCACTACAACCCAGAGACCAAACAGCAGTCCTCATGATGAAAGAGCCCACAGTCTTCAAGAAGGTAGAAGGCGCCCCATAACAGAAGTGCAACTAAGAGCATTCTGTCACATTTGCTGAGTTGTGCACTGTGAAATCTGTCAACTCCAAGTACAACTGTGATGCTCCAAGGTACCTAAGAGAGAACATGGCACAAACAACATGAAATGTGCTGTGTTGCCAAATGGGTTCTTCAACACAACAATGTGCCCCCTTAAGGTGCGTTGCTCAGAGCAACAACACACCCCCCTACTCGCCAGATTTGGCTCTTTGTGTCTACTTTTTGTTCTCCAAATTGAAGTTTGGTCTCTGTGTTGTGGCCATTATTCTAATAATAAGATTAACAATAATAGTAGTTTCAGGTCCATGATAAAAACATGCACATACCAGTGTTCACAATAACGCAAATAACTCAGGTGCTGATGATGATCAAGTGATGTAACTTGGAATACTTGCTCACTGAAGCACATCCTGCATTTACATTACTGTACAGAGCTCCGTCTCACACAACACAAGCAGCCCACTGTTGCAGACACATATATGTGTGTCTGGCTCACCCTCAAGCACCACTCAGTGTGTGTGTCTCTGTCTCTGTCAGGTATGCGCCCTCCCAGCGCTGGCACATTGACACCATCCTGCATGTCCTCACCACGGTAAATACAGACTTAGCCACTCACCCCGCCTCCTCCTATATTAGTTCCTCCCTCACAGCTCTTTTAGAGTCGTCCACTGCCATCATTAGAGCACTTTGCACACGCCTTGGCCCACATGTATGAACACTGGTTATGCTTTAAGATTCTTAATTGATTTTTTTTTTTTTTTTTTCATAAACAATGCATTTGATTGTTGGAGATGTGTCACTTCTCTGTAAAAAACCTTTCATACATGCAGTCTCAGGGTCCTTATAGACCATTTATTCTGATCTAATGTTTTCGATGTTGCACTTTGTTACATTCTTACTTTTCATTTTGTTATCCAGCTAAGTAAACGGAAACATGAAAAGCTAATGCTTACACTAAAGGATGGAGTGTATAGACAGGGTAGTAACGGAAATGTAGCATAAATTACAGCTTAATCCGTATGGGAAAATGTCCTTTAAAATGTATATGAACTGTGTTGGAAAAATACCACAAGTGAGGTCGTTGTGTCTGGCAGGAAATGTGGGGCGACCCAAATACTTGAGCCAGCTGTCTAGCTAATGGAGTTTGGTGCGTGTGTGTGTGAGTGTGTGCTTGTGTTTGACTCTGATCTCCTCTCTGCCAGGCAGGGGGCGACGTGAGAGATGAAACAGTGCCCAACTTGATCCAGCTTATCACAAACACCTCAGAGCTGCACTGTTACACCGTCCACAAGCTCTACCGGGCTCTGCTCACCGACATCTCTCAGGTGGGTGTGTGTGTGTGTTTGTGTTTGGACATTTCCTGTTCTTAGAGGAGCGCTCCAACATTTCGGGGGGTTGGCTTGTTGATTAGCTTACTCTTTCCAAGTAATCCAAGACAATAAATTATTCAATTGGTCTCTGGGTTGCTCATGCTGATCCTTTATCATACAATGAATAGAGTGATAAAATTCCTATTTGGAAGATTATTGCCCTTCTTTTGCATGTAAAAATCACAAGTCAATACTTCAGTGTAGCTGATTAACTCTAGTTTAAATGTGTCTCACCTAATTCTGCCCACAAATGCTATACTTCAGAGGAGAAATACTCTGAAAAAAAATTAAATATTGAAAAAAACAGCGAAACCCTTATGTGAGGTATCCGGGGGGGGGGGGGCATTTTATTAAAGCTTTGACTGACAAAGAAGA
>JAQMCX010000008.1:4925812-5131293 GCA_029814765.1 Acanthurus leucopareius
GAGATACAGACGTGCTCTCTCATTATTTCATTATTTCTTGATATCTGTTGCTCACACACACACACACACACACACACACACACACACACATACACACACACACACACACACACACACACACAGAACTGAATAACATTGTGAGTCCTGCAGTCAAACTTTTAAAGCTATTAGAGACTGTCATTCTTCAGTGAAACCTGTCTATTAAACAAGCAGCTTGCGAAAAACCTAATGAGAATCTGTCTTTTGACAAATTTGAAATGGTAAGAGACTTGATATTACAAAAAACAGAAACCTTCCAGAGAATTTTGCATTGATTAAAGCACAATTGGATCAAGTGTAAAAAAATCATGATAAAAGTACTTTAAGAGTTCTTTAAAAACTGGAATTTATCATAAATGTGGCTGAACTTTTGCAATATTAAGATTGTTTTTAGGAGAAAGTTGTTGTGTTATAATGTTATTTCTTATAGTTACTTAAATATAACAAAATCTACCTGCAAAATAAGTACCTTTGCTGCCTTAATCATTTAGTACCAGAAATACATAAATAAGTCTCAACTTGCTAAAGCACATGGCAAAAACAATAGCTGCAACCAGATTGCAAGTTCAGATTTATTCTTAGGCATGATTAAAAGTTATGTCATTGATAGTCATGATATGATGGTTTAAATGTGGCAAAAAGCTTTGAATTTTTTTAAAACTTTTGTCAGTATATTGTTCTTTTGTTATTAGAGCTCTAACAATACAGATACAAGACAGTTTGGCTTGATTCATAAGAGGGAAGTCCCTGCTTTCGTCTCAAGAATTTTGCCTGCAGCCAAAAGACAACTTTAGTGGTCAAAGTGAGCAGATGCTATACAATATACACAACTGAATGTGTAAATGCAGTTTGCTTGTGGTAGTGAAAGATTAAAGAGTTCAACTCTATAACCATCCATTCACAGTTTGCACTGCTCAGATAGCTAATGCATAGGGACAGACGGAGGCAGGCAGCTGCTGCTGATGGTTGCACTTATAGGGGGTAAGAGGTGAAGAATTCTGGAGGATTGAACACCTGGACTCTCCATTCTGCCCTGACGAGGAGCCATTTACTGGTGGAAGGAAAATCCAGAGTTTATTTTTTAATGGAGTAGAAAAACACAAAACAGTCATACACAAAGAGATTCGTAGTTATTGAATTAATCAAAATTTAACTTCTGTCTCAGTTCTTACTTTTTTTCCTCTCAGGACATGACTGTATTTAATTAAAAGTTATTTGACAAAGTTTGGTCTTAGGGGCTGATACTGTGTGATAAATTAATTTGAAATGACTTTGATTATTAACACTGTTGCAGTTTTATATATATACTGATAATGAGTTCACTCTTGTAAAACTCTTCACACTGTCAAAATAAAAGTCAGTGTAAGCTGAACTGTGAATCCCTTTTTTGGCATTGACACAAAATGCATTAAATGACCACATCTTTAGAATTAATGAGCACTTTTCTCACTTAAACTTAATAAAAATACTGAGATGATCAGATGTCATGATTGCTGAATGTCTGGATGCAGCTGCAGTAGATTACAAGACATGGTTCAGCAGTGATGTTGATGAGAACTTTATAAGAACAGGGTCGTCAACTGACTAGTAATGTGATATATTTAATATGTGTAGTGTCGCATTGCATTTCTAGATTTACTTTAGTTTCATGTATTGCACTTAAAATAACTCTGTGCCAAAATGAAAAATACAAAATTCAAAAAAGCCTGTTTAGGCATACAACTAAGTTGACAATTATTTTTTGGGACAAACTGTAAAAAACAATAAAAATAAAAACATTGTGTTATTTTTTTTACTTAATTTTTTGGCAAAGTAAACAAATAGAATAAAAATGAAGGACTCTTAGAAGCCCGTAATGATACATTTGCTTCCTGTTAGATTACATATTTTTTTGGTTCATTGCGTAAACAGTGACAGGGTGTTAATGTTGAGAGAAAACATTGTCAGTGCTGGTACAAGAGTCAGTCTTGTGATGTCTATGAAGTGTTTTATTGCATCAGTACATTCCGGATGTGAAACTGCTGTGCTGAGCTGTATGTTTGTAAGAAGAACTTCCAAAACAGTTTTTAAAAAGTAAACTCAGTGAAGAGAAATGTGAATTATAAATTCTGTTCTCCAGACTAACTTTTCCCATTAGAAGCACTGATGCGTCTTACTGGAAATTTAGGAATACCTGAATAAAATTTAGGGGAACCATTAAAATCAACATTTAGGGCAACGCAATCATATTTTTTTCTCTTTTGGCAATATTGCTAATAATCATTAATAATAAATAGACAATTTACAGACATAAGAATGGGCTATTTTATTTTAATGTAAAGCAGTGCTTTCGGAGAAAGTGATTTTCTATGACTTTTTAAAGGGGAACTGCAACACCTCTGAGAACAGAGTATGAGACATAAAACCACCCACTGACAAACTTGGTGTTAAATGTGTAAATAATATGTGTAGTGCAGAAATTTTTTAATGAGAAAGAGCACTTGCTTTGTCTCATTTTTATGTATAATCATATGTATTAGATATCTTTTATATTCCCTGTGTGTTGTGATATTATGGTTATTTATGATTAAAAATAGAGAGAGGCTAAGTGTAGATACAATACAAAAAGTCTATTGTAACCCTATTATTCTATAATTTATAAATTAAGCATGAACTACAGACTGAATTCTGTGAAATGGCTGTTTTCTTGCTACACTAAATGTTTTTAAACTGCAGGCCAGGTTAATTTAATATGATCACATTTGACTTGAAGAAGTAAAATCAAATTATCAATTGTGGATTTTTTTTTCCAACTGTTATTTTGTGTATTTCTGTGACTGGTGTTTCATGTGATTTACAATGATGTAACAAAAAACAAACGAGATGAAACAAAAAAACAGGGGCATATTTGCCAGTTCCATGGTGCATCTAGTTCTAAATTTTTTTTTGCACTGTTGCAAAATGTAATTTTATGGTCACAGATTGGACCCTTTAAATTAAATTAAAAAAAGAAACTTAATTTATTTTTTTTTGATGTAGCATTTTTGTTAAGCAGTCAATACACAAAAAAGGTGAAAAGGCTTAGCCTCTTATAGTTGCTTTTGTTGTGTTTCAGTTCCGCTATAAAAGACGTGTCTACACCCAGACTCACCTGGATGAAAAGCAGCTGTCTAAGCTCCACACCAAGGTAAGATCAAACAGCTGTGCCCTCTATCATCCCGACATCTGAAGAGCTTTTCCTGTGTGCAGTCTTCTAAAGTTAGTGAGTGACACATACAGTGCATAAAGCTTTGGTTGCTCATAGCTTTGATAGCATGGTGGCCAAGCAGGTGCAGCGAGCGAAGGAATGCTGAAAAGATACTTGATGCTTGAGAACGACAGTAACAGCTCAGCTGAGTATGTTTATTCATTTGTAGTTTGTAGAACTCTTTTTAGGTAATGCAGAGCCCTTAAATAAGGACAAGTGTTTGCTGTTACTCGATGCAGCGTGGTAGCTGTCATACAGACATAAGTCAGGTATGTTTTGGGCTGCTATCCCATGTCAAAATTAACAGGTGGAGCTATAGGTTATCTTGGTTGGTTATCTTGGTCATTTTCACCACTGCTGTGTAATTTATTTTGTCAGAGAACCAAGCAGGTTGCATAGTGATTTTCATCCTATGTTGGCTTCATATGTATATGTATTCATATATAAAGCACTCTCTTCTGTCCTGCTTGAACATAGGAACTTAGATGGAACTCAGCATGACATGAAATAGTTTACTGATGTATGCTTTTCCTCTAATTCAGCACAAGCACACTGTTGTTTGTGATAAAACACACCCACTGGGAAATATAGCAAAGGCTAATGCAAAGTTCTAATGTGAAGGTTTGAGCTAAAACTGTTACAGTATATCATACTGACAAAGGCTCTGTCAAATCTGGAAGGTTGGAAATATAACACGTAAAACACTAATAACGGAAAGACAAAAAACTGCATTGCTGAACAGATGCAGAAGAGGAAGACAAGTTAAGTAAAATCCAAGTCTTTGCAGCCTCATTTAAGGGAACAAAAAGTTAGTCCAAATTAGCAAACACTGGCAGATGGTGGTCAAGGGCAAGCAGGTGGTAACAAATGCAGATCTAGAGAGGAAAAGTAGGACAAAGACTGGCTCAAATAAGGAAATCAAGCAAGCTCGAGAGTCTGGCAGAGAGTGAATACTAGTTGGACATTATGAACAGTAGAGTTTGACTTGTAAAATGATGGGGAACAGATGTGCAAGAAGGTGACTAATCAAGAGATAATAAAGGCAGGAAGGAAGGGGGGATGTCTAGTGGACATGTAAAGAATGGCAGGTGTGAACTTTGAGAAAATGCTAGTAATCGTATGCAAATAAGGTGGATGGAAACGATGGAACCATGTGAGTGGGCCTGTTGTCATGTTGGAGGAGCCCACTTGCCGTCATGCAACAGTTAAGGTCATTTTTGCTGAATGTTCTCCCTCAGTCGCCTCAGTATGTCACAGTACTACTTGGTGTTAACAGTCTGACCCAGGGGGAAGATTTCGCAGAGAACAATTCTGCAAATGTCAAGGAAAACCACCGGCATGCTCCTGGTTTAGCTCCAGACCTGATGTGCCTCTTTGGTCTTGGAGACTGCAGGCGCTTTCACTGCAAAAACTGTTGTTCTGTCTCAGGATCTTAGCTCAGGATGTAACTCTTATCAGCAGTGATCATCCTTGACAGTGAAAACTGTTTCTTTGAAGGGAGGAAACTTTCATTTTTTGGGGTTTTCTGCATATTTTGTCTATCTACTGCACATGTTTAGTGAGTGTCAGAAAAAGATTAAATTAGAAAGAGTGAATGAGAGAGGGCAATATAAAAAAAACTGTAATAAAAAGGATGAGTCATGCTGTCAAATATTGTTTTTTGTCTGACCTGTCTGGTGTGATGTACTGCCATCTGCTAATGTGCTACATTGCTATGACAAAATACATATATGAGTGGTGCTCTACTGACATAACCAGCTGCAATTTAAGTTGTAATTTCATACAATAAACATCTATGAAGAAATCATTCTTTGTAGTTTGTTTGCCTTGCAAGTCAGGAGAAGTGAAGGAATTGGCGAAATTCCTAAATGGGAAAAAAAATGTAATTTTTCAGCAATACGGTTTGATCTCTTTGTGTAAAAACATGAAATGTAAAGGCCTCTGTGTTGTTTTTGCTTTGTATTTTTAGCAAATGTAGCAATTACACGCCAACAGTGTTATAGAGTGAGAATAGTAACCCTCTAGCAGCCACTTAATCTTTGCAGGTCTCTGTATAAAGGGGCACCAAAACAAAGAAGCACCAGTTATTACAGAAGACATCAGGTTGAATATCTGTCACAATGCATGTATTTATAATATATATTAATATTTATGCTGTAAATGACTGGAGAAGTCTAATTGCAGTTATAACAGGCATCATTTGCTGTCATAGGTGACAGCACCCACTGCTTCCACAGAGAAAGTAACGTAAAAGATGTGAGGCTCAACCTACATATGATATTATTTGTTGTAATCCAGAAGTTTTTAGTCTTTTCTTCAGGAGATCAGATATGCAAAATATTTGTAGATGTATAAAAAATGTCCTTTGTAAAATACATTTTGAACTCTAAGATTATGTAAATCACACTTTCATTATTTAAAGTAATAATAGTATGCTCATATTCAGTCATTAATGTGAATGAATTATTACAGGTTTCTTTCTAGGGAATAGGTAATAAAAGAACATTATTTGCTGGCTTGCATTAGCTAAGATGAGCAGAGCGATGTGACAAAATCACAGGACATAGACGTTTGCCTCCCCCTCTGTTTTTCTGAATTGCAACATTGGTTTTGTTGCATATTGTCTTTCAGTGGTAAAGAGGGAAATCCTGTAGGTGGCTCTTACCTTGGCAGTCATAATGTTCACTATTCTCTCTGCAGCAAGCTGCCCTGTGAGGGGGAGGTCAGGCATTAGCCTACTTCGCTGATATGGAGCTCATTAGCCGCAGGCTGAAATTTAAAATGAGGTCAAAGTTGATACAGTTTTCTTATTCTTTTATAACCTCTTCACCTGCCCTAGCCAGACCTCCTCACCTCAAACCTGTCCTGGGCAAACCATGCAGAGTGGAAGCGTTGAGAATTTACATAAAATGCTTTAATAAAAAAAAGAGAGTGTATAGTTGCTTGGTGTGGAAGGTTGGCCATGTGCTAGATAGGGCTGCAGGAGGGATGGCTTTCTTGCAGTTTGACAGAGATTTTTTTCTAATCCCTTTTTATCAGCTGTCCTTTAAGCAATTCCCTCAATGTGATTCACTGACTGTTTAATGTCTAAAATTTGATATAACCCTCAAATTTCCCCATGGCTAAGAAATATTCTAGATGTGTGCATTATTCATCACTAACAAGATCTGTGCTGTAAATTCTTTGGGCATGTATACCACTTTGCCACACGTAAGTTTGTAAGAACTGGTGGATTTCATTAGACCTGCTTTTCCCCAAATACAGATCAGCTACTGTAACCCTCTCAGTCTTATTTACAAGAGCAGAATACTAATGTCTTTGCCAACCACACAGATTTCTTAGCACAGATTAAATGGATTTCATACATTTTAAAGTTTGTTGAACTTTAATCCTATTACTGCCAATAATAAATATATAGACAGTAGGCATGCAAGATTGGATGGTTGGATGGAAAAATGGGTATGGTGTATAAACAACTATGATGCAAAGCCTTGGGCAACCTGGCCATAGAGATTACTGGGAAGGGGGTTGGTTGCAAGACACTAAAGATGCATATACGTACAGTTGAAGAGGGCATTTAGTAACGCCCTAGTTGGTAATGTGGTCACGGGCCCCGTAAAGCACACTAGCAGAGCAAGGGCTTTTCATATGATAGATGACAGAAACCAATGAGAAATCATACACAATATTAACATGTATACTGTACATTCTTTGGAACAGCTAATGTTAATCTTCAGATAAAGTGTTTTGTCCAGTATAATTTTCAACCATACTTACATTATGCCATTATGTTTTGTACATGTGTGGGAAAGCATAATTCACAAAAGGCTCCTACGTAAACCATACTGCAGAGTAATGCCATTCCACCCACAGGCTTTGTACTGCATGGCTTATTGTATTTGTGAATGAGAATTCTTGCATTATTTTCAATTTACAATGAAACCAAACATAAATTGTAGCTCAGTGTGGGTGTGATATTGTTCTGAGATGCATGATCATACTCACTATTTGTACAATGCCTTAACCTTTTATCAGTGCTGTTCTACTGCAGCTGCAGCCTCCATTAAATTCAATGTGGGTTTTTTTTTTAAAATTACTTTGTGTAATACACACACATAAACACATGCACACACTAACAAAATCAGACACAAGCCAGATACTTCTGATGGGGATTCCCTCACACACAAAGGTCCTCTTCTTTATAATCCCCCTGAAAGGAAAAGGAATTTATCACTTTGAACAAAACACTAAATTCCTAAATAGCTGTGTAGAAACGAGAACAATCACTCACTTTTATGTGTACACACACGTGTGCATGCATGCACACTCACACATACACACATAAACAAAAAAGGACATGGAACTAGGGATTTAAAACATGTTTTCTCAGTTGTAGTGAGAACTCAGCTGAGATTGTGTGTGCTGTTTCTAATTTGAGATACTATATATGTCTTTGTGCTACTGTTTGAATGCTTGGTTCACCTCATACATATGCACCATTGACAGTAAATTAAACTGTGGACAGAGCCATCGTGACATTGCTATTGTTCTTTTAGAGTATTGTTTTCAAGCAGCAAGTTTGGCATTTGGTAAGAGGATGGAGTTGTGAAGCAGACGTATTGCCAGCGCTGACTGTGTGGCACCCAACACACAGCTACAGGCTGATGTCGGAGTTGATGTTGGTTTAAGAAGCCATATCCTTACCTATGCATGACTTTAAGCCTTAATGTGATATAAATTTAAGAATTACGTGAATATTCACATTCTGTACAGCCGGCATGACTGTGGGAATAAGCCACAGAAACCAAAACTGTTTTTTGTTTTTTTGGCACTGGGGTGTAAACACACTTCTGCTGTAAATTTGGGCATTTTGATATGAGTCCTCTGGGAACTGATTTTTGGAGCCTGCCCTGAGTGACCATTCCAGGGAGAGCCATTTTTGGCCGCTCCTTGTTGGGTTCATCTTTCAGCCACCATGGTTGCTGCTTGGCAAATTAAAGCATGTTTTATGAACACTAAGATACAAAAACATAAGCATCAGTCAATAGTCATAAACCTCCCACTGTCATATGACACAGTACTGCTTGCTGTGATAACAGAGATTGCACCGGCACCCTACAGTATCATATCTATTCAGGATTCCTGCTCTTTTTATTCTTTTACCAGTTCTTTTCTTAATCAACTCTCACTTTAGATATTCATATCTTCATCTTTCTTATACACACTACCCACACTCCTCTCATTTTGTCTTTCAGTTTTCAGTCCCTCTATTTTATACTCTCTCTCCTCCCTCTGTTTTCCCTCCCTCTTCTCTAGCTCTCTCTTTCCCCACCCCCCTCTGTTCTTTCCTGCATCCTGCAAAATCAACCCTTACCATCTCTCCGTCTGTCTGTGCATGTACAGGAATCAGTGTGTGCATCCGTGCCGGGGTGAGTGCATGTGTGAGCGACCATGTGAGTGTGCATGTGCTACTTTGACAAGACGAGAGGCAGTGAAGGAACAGGAGAGAGAGAACGAGAGGAGAGGAGACAAGGAGGAGGGGGACTGGACATGGCCATGTGGATGATGTTTTGGCATTGGGACTGTAGCTGACCTACGGGAGTGTGTGTGTGACGCGGAGTGTGTCCGTGTAAGTGTGTGTGAGATGGGATCTGCTCTGGGCAGAAGACAAGCCGCTGAAAGAAAGGAAAAAAAAACTAAAGAAGGCAGGAAGGCCAGAACCAATAGTAAGGTACCCCAATTCCTCTCATCATCTCTATAATTTAATTTAATCATTATCTCTGGTTGAAACATATCTTTTTCTTCCTCTGTCTCTGTTTTTCACACTTGCGATTACCAGTAATTCACAAACACTTCCCAACCCATCCCTGTCTACCTGTCTATGCTCTCTCTCTCCCCCTCTCTCTCCCCCTCTCTCCCTCTCTCTCTGGCTTGCGTTCTGTTGTTATGCTCTGCTGCATGTTGGCTGTGTGAAGAGTTGGTGCAGTCTTGACTGAAACCCTGACAGAATGCTAATGTTTCTCTCTGCACTGGTTCAGTTACTAGCCGTAGGCTTGGATCATTGTGTCTATTTGTGTGTGTGTGTGTGTGTGTGTGTGTGTGTGTGTGTGTGAGACTATGTGACTGTGCGTGTGCCAGTGTGAGTTGTTGTGATTTGCCTTTGGATCTCTGATTAAGGAAGGCAAACATGTTTCTGTGTGTGTGCTTGTGTCTGTGTGTGGCAGACATTCCTGATGTAAGTGTGTGTGACATTCACATGTGGGTGCACGTGTGTATGAAAATGTGTTCCTACATGTACATGATAGTGTGTCTGTTAGGATCTGCCAATGGGTCTGTCCAGGACAGAACTCGCCTTCTGGTCACTGTCTTTTATCATTATGCTCTGCTTGTGTCACTTTGCTGTCATATTGATGCTCTCTGATGGAGACGGCCTCACTGCCTGTCGTTTGTGTCAGAGAGAGAGACAAAGCTGCAAAGAGCTGAAAAGACAGCATAATATCTAGGGCACATTGGGTAAACTTGTTAAGCTAAGAAACGGCCACACACAGTATTTCTGTGAACCTCTGCTGAGACTCTCTGAGCTGTCAGTCTTAGTCACTGCGAGCTCAGCAGGTGGCAGCAGTCAACAGCATGCCCCGAGGGCAGCTTCACCTAAGCTACTGCAAAAATGATCTACCTTACAAAATATCCCAAATAAACATGTCTTCTGAGTGTCCATTAAGTCAATTATTCTGACATGATGGAAAGTGTATCGATGGTGTCTAAGAGCCTTTACTTAGAGTAAAGCATCATTTTCTTTCTGTTGTTCTGTAGCTTAGTTTTTCATTTACTTACAAAATCAGTCAATGTGCTGTAAAACAGTACACTAAAGTGTGTATACACTAAGTGTGATTTGTGTTTCTTTTGTTTTGGTGTTGGCTTCCAGAGTCTTATTTTATATTACAGCTGCCTAATTACACTTTATACACTGGGCTGCTACTTCTGCCCTAATGTGTTTGTGTTGCTGTTTGCAACTACTCTTCTACCATGTGTATACATTCTTCTGTGACAAATTGCAGCATTGTATTCTAATATGTTTTACTTTGTCACTGCAAGAGTTTACACCTCCTCCCTCAGTTTTTCATTTGAACTGAGCAGGGCATATGTGTGTATAATAGAGACAGACTGTGATTAGACAGATTAGAAAGAAGGAATTGATTGTGTTGTATTCAGTATGATCTGAAACCAGGCCATGTAGAAACTGTAGCCCCAGGCTCTTCATAACACACCCCAGTAAGCTCTATGTGTGTCCCTGCTTGTACTATACTGCTATTGTTAATTCTCTGGACTCTGTTTTTGTTGTCTTAGCTACTCTTACATTATTGTAGTGAAAGAAGGGAAGGAACATGTCTTTCATTTAACCAATTTAAGCCTGATCATGTCATGCCACTCTTACAGTTTGATTATGATTCCAGTCTAAAAGTTTCACCTAGTTCTACATTGAAGTGAACTGTTAAAAGTGTGTGACATAAAAAAATAACAGCTGAGGTCAGACGAAGTCAAATTCAGATGCAAATGACAAAGTGTGTTAGTCTAGTCTTAGAAAAGACATTGCTAATGCAGGGAAATGTTCAGTAACATTGGACAACAAGATAAGCAGAAGTTAAATCTAATAATTTCCCTCTTTGCCCTCCAAAGATCGGATTCTGAAATTTACGACATAGAGAAGGCATTCATCTCTACTTTCCTTGCTCTGTGTGTTCTGGCTCATTCTGTACAGACATTTCTGTTGTAGAAGACAGTCATGCACATCACAGCCACATGCCTACACTGATAGCTTGTGTGTGTATCCAAAGTCTAGTTAAACATTTTTGACAGTACTTATCACCATTCTAGTTTTTGACAGGAAGCGGAGGTGTCATAAATTTTGCCTGCATCCATCCAATCATCAGTGTAACTGAACTGGAGCTGGACTTGCTTTTTTTGGTCTTGATTAGGTTGCAAATTATTGCACAAGTAAAAGAAAAAAACAACAACATTGTATAACTTTTGCTACAAACAGTAATGGTCCTACTGGTAGAAAACTCCATTATTCTAGGTCAGGCAGTATGAATAGATGACTGTAGGATAAGATGCCAGAGGCAGAAAATACAATAGAGTTCTAATAATCATCTGGCTGAATAAATACATCACCCACATACCCCCTGTCTCAGCCTGGGGCTTGCTTGCTGCCTTCCTCTATTCTCATTCTGTAGCCCTGCCTGTTTGCAACTAAAGTTCAAATATAGCAAAATATTTTTGCTATATATTCAGTATTTTGACATAAGTTTCAAAAGAATGCACTATTTCACCTTCAGTATCTGTCTGTGTCGGTGTGTTTTATTCTCTGGCTGTATCCCTCTACTGTCTGCCTGCCTGTGTCCTGGTGTCAGTCTGTGTGTGTCTGTCTAAAGGCATGTGACTGGACCTGATTCAGCTCTTTCTTTCTCTTGACTCTGATTCTGATGACAGCATGCATTCCCCTTCATCCTCCCTAACCGCCCTGCTTACAAACAAAAACACACAAAAACACATAGTCATGCATTCACAGTTATCAGGCTCTGCTGTCATATTTCATGTTTCAGAATTTATGGACTATGATAGTGACTAAACATGTACTTTAGGTTATTAAACAACACAAAATCTATCACTGGCTGTGAAAAACACTGTTTTATCTTCACTTACTCAGTTTGCATTTATGGTTGTTGCAATGTTTTTTTTAATAGTCAACCAGTAAAAAAAAAGATAACATTCCAAAAAAAATAACTTCTTAAACCACTCCTGCAGCATAAAAATCCTCATGCTCATGTCTCATGCTTAGACATTTTGGATACACCTCCTCATGATGTTCACCTTACTAACAGGTCCTCCCAGTGATTTGCAGGCTCCTCCTTAGTGTTTTCCACTCAGTCTTCTTTAGAAACCATTCAGACATCAGTAATCTCAGGCCACATTTGGAGTCCACTCATCAGAAAGGGCCCTTGAACCCTGTGTATGGCATTTATCATGATGAAGAGCATGGCCAGGCGTCTCAATGCTTTTTTTAAGGGGACTTTTGATATTGTTTTTGTCCAAGCTGAGCTGCCACACCAGTCTTATAATCGGATGTGAGTTCAAATCCAAAAGAGTATGATATCACACATACAGTAGGTTGACATGTTAGAGGCTGCTACAACAGTGTTGTCATCTTGGACATGCATGTTTTGAATACTGCGTCTTACATATATTGCTGAAGTTGGACAATGACTCCTTTGGTGTTGATTTCACATTTTTTCTGAATGTTTAAGATCATACAGTCATCGTGTTGTGATATTACCTACATCATGCCATATATAAATAATATGAATAAGTAGATTGTAAAATGCAGTTTAGTTTTGCAGTAGTATTTGCATGCTTCTGTGTTGAATAGATATGATGCTGGTTATGATCACCAAGTACATTGGGATGGCTGTAAACGTTCACCAGATTCAAGGAAAGGCCATCAGTACAGGCTACCTACTAGCCATCATAGCTTACAAAGCTGAGATTCACTCATTACATTACTGGAACAAACAGCATAATGGGCAAAACAGTATATGCTTTTTCATTACGTCAGCTGGTTGAAAAAGGTAGAATTTGGTGTAAAGACAAACAAAATGCGAAAAACTGGGTGGTGTGATTTTAGAGAGGTTTGTATGGATGAGGTGTCTCCAAATAGAGCCACACAATATAATGGTGCGTAATTGTACTGTGCTGTGGACCTGCTCTGAGCAGGTGTGCAGAAGACTGTGCGAGACACACTCATTCATGTTACTGGACTGATCGCATCCTCCACCATGCCTTTCCATCAGCCGGGGCGCAGAGTGAGTCAACTGGACACCAAACCGCCAACTACCAGTTTGTTGCTGCAACACTGCATTCTGCGCCCTTCTCCAGCACGAATACACAGCATATAGATTTTGAATACAGTTTTACTGTAACAGCACTTAATATTGTGTTTGTTTTTTAAATTGTAGTCATTAACACAGGTCTGCATATTCACAATTTTGTATTTCTGTTTATGCCTACGCCTTCATTTTTGCATTAATGGTTTGACAAATACACCAGAACTCAATTACACTGATGGAAGAGACAATGCTGAGCAAAGCCATGCTGTCAGTGTGGCCATGAAGGTGTTCTGCATTGGTTGAGCGTACAGCAGAATGTGTTAGGGGTTCACAAACAATAAGCCAGTGCTCTGCATATTTGTGAGTGTTTTGATGAGTGGGAAAAAGGCTGTGGCTTTGCATGCATTGTTCCGACCTTTAGCCAACCCTGTCAGAGCTAGTTCAGTCTGTCCTGCCTGCCCAAACTGTAGTTCATCAACAAGAATACTAGATATTATAACAAGCTCAAACACTATTCCAGTGCTTCTGGAAAGAATTACTCAGGAGGCACCATGCCGCTGCGTTCAGAGAGAGCTACCAGGAGCCGGGCCACAGAGGTTAGACACAACACTAACGCTGAAATGACTCATAAGATCAAGAGTAAATGCAGGCTACTGTCACAGTGAAGTTATGTAAACAGTCTTCTGACACAATTCTTAGTCAGATACCAACAGAGAAAGAGGGTTTGTTGGCAGCATTTAGCTTGTGATGCAGACATTTTGTTTGTTTGTTTGTTTGCGAAGTTTGAATTTCCTGGACTTCCTATTTGAAGTTTGTCACTTGGCATTTGCAGTGTTTCAAGTTCAAATTGTTCAACAGGTGGACAGAAAGCCAGGTGTGTTTGATTAGAATTTGATTTAAAGTGTCATTCTACATTAAGTTCTGTCCCGACATTCACTTTGACTCGTATGCGTACTTCATTTCTTATCATGTCTCTTTTATGTATTAGAGACAGAATTAGCCCACATATTATGCTGGTGTGTGTCTGCTTTGTCAGATGATGGCATGGGTCCAGGTAAAATCTGGCTTTAGGCTTCAGGCGAGGATTGAGAGAGGCTTTTTTGTTTCTCTGTCTTCGTATCTTTTTCTTGTTGCCCTATATCTGCTCTCTATTACCCTGCTAAAGACATTGATAAAAAGATCAGGAACCCCCCACGCAAACAAGACAAAGAGGAAAAAAGAGGAAAAAAATGGCATTTAAGGACGGTCTGAAGTGCTCAGTGTGTATAAACCCTGAGGATCACCAGAGGGAGCAAGTCATTTAGAACAGGTGTAATGATTATTATGATAATGACTTTTTCTCATGTGAACTGAGCAAGCTGTGAGATCTTTCTAAATGTTCATCAGAGAGGGTTTCATCTGAAATGCAAGTAAGGCAGAAACGTTTACAGTCAATGATGTGTTAGATGTTGTTGCTATGGTAACAGCACTGTCTATCATTGTGTTTGAGTGCATGGGGATTTTTTTTTTTTTACCCAACTCATATATCATGAATAAAATGTGTTTGTTTGTTTAATGTAGTAAATAATGAATCAGTAAGTGTTATTTTATGTGTATGAATGTGTGTGTTTGTGAATGAGTCCAATATGTTTTATCCTCAAGCCTCCAGTGCTTTTTTCATGTGGCGTTAGTAATTTGATACACTAAAGCTTAGAGGGAGACTGAGATTTTTTTCTTTGCTGCTATACAGTAAAGGTTGGAGAGTCCCCCCACAGAAAATCCTATTCCTTCGGATCAAGTCCATACTCTGTCATACAGTATATTGGTCTTTTTGTAGCTGAGAGCATTACACTTTAAGCCTGTTAGGTATGGATATTGGAGATTACTAAGCCTTTGCTCTCTCAGACAAACATACTGTAGGCTGTGGTCCAAACAGATACAGATAGAGGCGGAAGTGCTTAGAGATACACACAGCTAAAACCACAAAAAAAACAAAAAAAGCCCACCAATCTGTTCTAACAGACAGTGTCTTTTAGGAGCATTTAAACACCCACATTTAACCAGGAGGGTTAATTATTATGTTTTTTTATTGACATTTTTACTTAATTCACCAGAAAGACATAGTGTTAGACAAACACATGTCCTGTGTTTGAGTGTATGTGGTACATTTTTAAACCGTTTAACAGTCTGTGGAAAACGGTGTAAGTTCTTCATGAAAGAATACTCTGAAAAAACCTTTATTGTGTATCATACTCAGCCCACTCATTTTCTGAAGACTTGAAAGGTGTCATTAAAATGTTTCTCTTCTCTTGTGTGTTAATGAGCAGTAGTCATCTTGGATTTACATTCATATGTTAACGGGACAAAATGGCTGAAAATTTTTTTCTGTATTTTCAGGCTGAATGACAATAAATAATATATACCTTAATATTTTCTGTGAAATAGGCTAAATGCTCACTTTTAAGTATAGAAAGGCTATATGAACAAATTAAAGTATTAAAGTATTTAAAACCAAGTAAATCTATTGATATAGAGTTGCTTTTGTAAGGAGGGTTATACATGCTCTCAAAATAACACAATTATATTTTTTACAAGTTATCATTAATAGTTTGGTTTTAATAACGTGGTGGATAAAGGCTAATACTAGAGCATCGGGAGCATGCAAATTCAGGAAAGTCTGTTTCATTACTGTAATGCAGCCAGAGACAAGAATTACACCTTGTCAAGGTATAACAGTATTCAAAATGTAAGACAATATCTAGTGTCAAATCACGATATTGTTATATTGATATATTGCCTAGCTCTCTGCTGAAACTAATAAGGTCAATAAATAAAAAAACATTTTGCAATTTTGCAGTTCTGTATGTTTGAAAAGGCAAAATATCAAAGTTTGTCTGACATTGTGAATGGAGAGAGCAGAAGCTGCAGAAGAGTCAGAGTGAACTTTTTAAGATCAAGATGAACATCAGCTGAGCTTTTTCTAATGGAGCCTGAATGAGCTGAATTATGAAATCATTTTCTCATGGCACACTGCACTGACTCCCGCCACTCTCTGCTTTTGCACTACCTCTCTCATGATTGTTATTTTTCATGATTTAAAATCGTGGGAAAATTGGTAGATATCATTTGATCAGTACAGAACTAGAATGTACAAGAGTCAACTTGATAGTGCAGTCATTTATAAAGATCCACAATGCCTCGTCTCTCAGTTTTCATATAGATGTATCAAAATACATCAGTACACACCTACCAACCAGAGGTATTTAGTATTAAATTGTATGCAGTGTGTAGTTGTCTGGTGTGTGAATTGGCTTCAGTTTGAGTGATGAAGGCAGCATATAGACACAGTAGCAAATGACTGTACTATCACAGTATCCACAAAGCCAGAGTTCATAGTGTGGGACGTTTTTAGCAGCGTCACAGCAAGATTTCTATGAAATACTGGCAGACATAAATGCAGCACATCTTCTGCTTCTAATATCCCTGCTTTTGTACAGGCAGA
Source organism: Acanthurus leucopareius (assembly GCA_029814765.1). Lineage (NCBI taxonomy): Eukaryota > Metazoa > Chordata > Actinopteri > Acanthuriformes > Acanthuridae > Acanthurus > Acanthurus leucopareius. The sequence goes on from JAQMCX010000008.1 coordinate 4,942,443, forward strand.
TTCATCTAAGAAAACAGCTCTGTAAGAAATATAAACAAAGGTAGTGTAGGGTAATATTGGTTAAGATTTAAATCATACAGCTTTTGTGCCACACCACCATAATTTATGCCACAATGACGTCACCACAGAGTAAAAGACGAGCGACATGCCTTCAGAACAATGAACATTGTAATCTTCACAAAGGTAGAGTTCAAGACATGTTTTATGGACACTAACATCTGTAGAATTTAGATATGATGAAAGGAAGACCCTGAATAGTGGCCCTAGTTTTTTTTTAAATCTTTTAGAGACTTGGCCTTTCAGTAGTTTATTTGATAATGAATTTTATAATATATTTCCAAGAGGCTGTTAACTTTATTCATCTGGAAGCAGAATTTTTCTGCATTTGTTTACTGTCTGTGTACACATTTATTTAATTCAGTCTGGCCCACTCATGCATTCAGTGGATCACTGTTTTAATTTGTTTTGTGATTTTGCAAGAGATATAGAGTCTCTGAAGACACAGTAACCCAGACACATAGACTGACTGATGCATACAGCCAAATAAAGTTTGTCCATTGTTTCAGATGGCCAATTTTTCTGCAGTTATGTTGGCTCACAGCCAGAGTGAATGCACAATGGTACAACTGAGACAATTCGACTTCAGCTTTGATTTTCATAAAAAAACAAAGTTTACCTAATATAACATCTGCAGTTGGAAATGACTGTTTTAGACAAAAGCTCTAATGTCTGTTTGAGGGATGTTTCTGTCAAAGGATTACATAGATTTTTATTTGTTTTTAAGTTTAAAGAGAAACCTGTATCACATGGGATTTGAAAAACTAGAGCTGTAAAAACATTTCTGCCCTACCCCACTCTCTTTTCTCCTCTTGGCCCTCTTTTCTCTTCCTCTGTCATGTCTTTGCACTACTCCTGTCTATTTCTTTCCCTCACGTGACACCATTTCCTTGTGTTTCTGCTACACCACGTCATTGTGTTGCATTTTTAATGGAACATGCTTCTAGACCTTCTTACTCTGCAATAAATCCATGAATTATAGAATAAACTGACAAATAAAACTAGCTAAGCCATTTGCCTGTTTTTTTGCCTTCTGATGAGGAGAGGATTGAAAAGAGAAGCCTCTGTTTTCAGTGTGAACATTGAGTCAAAAAGAAGATGCAGTGGACCAGTGACAGCTCCCCTTTACAGTCTCTACTTTCATTGTTTGCTTTGAGGTTTTGCCACAGACTTGAGGTTCAACTTGGTAGGCTTACTTGTTGTTTCTTGCTTTCATTTTCCCCAGCTAGGGAGCTCTGTGAATAGATTGCATTCTTCCCTTTACTTTCAGTTTGTGACTTGAGTCTGTGTCCTCAATACAAGATTATTAATTTACCCATTTGCATTAAATATACATGCTGTATCACCTCTACTGTGTGGCTGTAGTTTACCATCCTCATCTATTAAGAACTGAGCTTACCTTGTTTGCCCTGCTGCACAATCACAGTAATTATGACTCACCCCAGCAGTGCTTCCTGTGGCATGTTTTTATTGTCAGTGGAAAAATATTCCTCATGTTTCAGATTTAAAAGAAAATCCAGCACTTTTTAGTCTTCATGTCAAAATAAGCTGTTCTGAGGCTTAATATTTTAATGTGTGCTAATGTGTTTTGTTACTATTAGGGCTGTACCAAGTACTTAGAAACAAACACACCCAGGGGTTCCCGTTGCTCACTAGCTTACAGCTGACGTAATGCTGTCTTATTTTTGGTTTTTAGGGTTTTTTGCGGGTTGGAGTGGATGTCATAAAATATGATCACATACATTTGAACATTATTCAAAAACTTTATCAGAAGCTTTGATCGTAAAAAAATATGTTCAGTCCAATATGTACTCTAACTCAACATTGAATTGATTTCAATTCATTATGATACTTTGTTTTTATTTTTCAAAACGCTGAGGGACATATAAAGAAACCCTGATGGATTCTGGTGTTTATTGATGCATCACTAAACAGAGGTGTAAATCCCTTTTCTTACTTCTGCCAAAAGCTGTTGCGTGAGTGCTGGTATGAAAACATAACTGGATTCTGCATGTACCTAAAGGGAGTTGTGTCCCTTCTCGATTTGTGTGTCTAATTAAAATGCAGTGCCCCTGCAGCAGGACGGCCTCTGTACAAAGCATCTGGGAGATGGGGTCAAGGCCTGCCCACTCTCACTCAAGCCTTTATATAAGTGACTGTCAACAGAGGACAGACAGACAGAGGATCCAGGAACGCTCTGTGCTGGATAAGGGTGTTTGTGTTTGCTAACAGGACTACACACAAAAACTGGTATTGAATGTTCACACCATATTTTGTGGTAAGGTAAAACATACTCAGCTGAAGCTTTTGGTGGGATAATATTAATGTACTAATGAATCCCTGCCTCTTCATGATGATTGTAATGTGGAATAGTACTTTGTATATGTTTATTTATTAAGTGTTTGCTTACAAGTAATTAATTTGATCAAATACCCTAGGACCATTCCACATTCAACAGAGACACTGTTGGATTTAATTTAGCCGACTATCAGTCAGTGTCACGACCGTTTTTCACATCACTGTCAGACAGGCTGAATAGATAAGTCACCTGGCATCTGAAAAGGTTTCACACTGCAAATATGACAGCTCGGCACTGACAAGGTGAGCGGGGAGCACAGAGTATCCCCACGCAAGCTGGTTGTTGTTGCTACAGTGAGATCGCTGACAATTTCTGGAAATCTTCTTTGCCAACAATCAGGGATTACTCTTTCAAATGTCTGTCATCACTGCGCAATGCAGTAGGCCTGAATACTTCGTGATGGACCTTAAACACATGGGGGCTTGTCACATGTAGGACTTATTGCAACCATATGCTTTCCTCACTGTGCAGAAGCTGTAATGCAACTGGCACTGACAGCAGGACTCTGTGTTGATGAGTTAAATCATTACTAGCCCGCCTGCTCGAGCCCTCCGCTCTTTCCCAACTGATTAGGCTGTACTCATATCATTCTGATTTCTGACAGTCCCCAGAGCATCCTCATGTCCCGCTGCACTGGCTCACCATGTTTATTGCCTAAGCAGTTGTGACGCTTTAGAGCATGTGTGTATTTTACAGGCCAGCTCACATTAGGCCAATATATGATCCCCCCGAATAAGCATCATGTTGGTGAGCATTGTAATTACTACTCATCCATGGCACAGCGGACTGTGGGCCAGCTGTGAGGGACCAGGGGCTATGTAGCCATGTGGTAACGAGTGTAAATATAGGGCAGCTAAAGTGTCTGACACACATACATACATGCTGTATGGATCACACATGGATGCACATGAGTTATTGACCAGGACATTAAGTGTGTGCACCTCCTTTTAGAAAGCCATAGCAAGAACACTTGATAAAAAGAGGACACAAAACCAAGAGAGAATAGCTGCAGAACACTCTGAGTAAAAGAGGTAGGGTAGTCAGTAAGTGAGGCAGGGGGAGTTGTGTTGTCTCTGTAATTTCTGGCCTCCTACCCAGGCTTTTATCAGGTAGTGGCAGATAATCCCCCCTTAGTGGTGGAGGAGACAAGAGCCTCCTCAGGGTACTGAAAGAAAGCAAGGAACCTTTATCCGCTCTATCCTGCTAGCTGGAGTCTTTCTTTCACTCATTTTCTACCTCTCATTGGTGATCCTTTGCAAGGTTCTGCATTGCATTCAGGACACATATCCAAACGTGCCAATATTGAAACAAAGTCTGTAGGGGGCAGAATCCCAAATTAGTCAGGGCTCTGAAGTCTGCCAGGTTTTATTTAGAGGACAGTTCCCTGCAATTCTGGGCACATAACTGCAGTGTGTCTAATAATGACAAATATTAGGAGTTCCCTAAACCCTGACTGTTGGCTTAACGGTTAACTACAGTTATTTACTGTGGTGAAGTGTCATTTTTGGGTGGGATTGTCTCCCAGAATAATGTGCAGTCAAAGTTAACACTGTAGGTTGGAGTGTCTTTAATACATTACATTCAGGTCTCACGTTACTTTTATTCATAAAAATCCTTGTCCGATTCTTTTCTAGAAAGTCGTTGTCATTAATGACTAATGGGAAGTCATGGTGGCACAAAAGTTTTGCTGTGTTTGTAAAAGGAATGTGCATGGACAAATATTATTCTAATCACAACCAACACAAATCAAATGGTGTAAATTTTAATCATATGGAGAGCAGACAAGGACACCTCGCCCCGAGCATCAAACTGAATCTGCAGGCTATTTTTCTTGGTTTAACAAGTTGGTAAATTGCCATAGATTCCAGGAGTTGATTATTGCTGCTGTTTCTTGCTCAGCTGAACTGAGATAAAAAAAACTATCTTTCATTCCTTCTTCCATCTCTCTCTCTATCTCTCCTCTTTTCTCGGTTTGTCCTCCCCGTCTTATTTTCTTGATCAGCACAGCGGGGTTACCCCATCCTCATGATGGTGGTGTATATACAGAAGCTGCACAGACTACCAGTCAAAGTCAAGTCAAAGTTTGGGATCTAAATAAGTATTGCTAATGAGTAAATATTTGTATCTCTAAATCTGTGAACTCATTGCCATCTGTCTGATAACCCTTAATGGTTAAGCCTGCAAACAAGGAAAGCTAAGAGATAAAGGGGTACACGTTTTTGTTGTGCTATGAACACCTCAGCAAGTTTGGCTGTAAACTGATAAATCCTGGCAGAAGAAAGAAGAACACACAAGAAATGAGATATGATAAGAAATAATAGACGGAAAGCTTTAATCATGCAACGTTGGCCAGTTGCAGGTAATAATAGGACTAGCTTATTTATCAGTTTGTTCATATTGCAGGTTTAACAAACCATTCATTTTGGCTCTGTAAACATGTCATTTTCTGTTCCCCCAGCAGTATTTCTCTTAAATATAGTACTGTCACTGCTCACACAGCAGACAAAAAACATTATTCTTTGTAATAAAGTGTGAGATTTGAGGAGCAGTTGAAGTGAAACACTCCAAGACTGAGAATATAGAGATGAGCTATACGTTTAGCCTCAGATTTTCTCGCTGTGTTGGTGATCCTCATTGAATGGCTAGTGAAAAAGATTGGGACTGTCTGCTCCTTCATCAGCCAAAATTAGTCTGGAGTGACTAAGACTACATCTTTCCTTTTAAAGTAGAAACAGGAGGTGTGTGCACCAGTCCTTTAAGTCAAGAGATAGGACTTAGGGGTTTTATCAACCTGCAGTGAATTACATCTGTCGCTTTTTTGAGGAATTTACTTTCCTTTTGACTGAGCTTTCCTCTGAGTGGTATTGTAATGCAGAGTAACAACCATTACAGTTGTCGACCTGTGCACATAAGCATGGAGAGGCTTCTAGATATATACTTTTGTCAGTATATGGGTATATGTTGGATCACACGGCTGTTATTTTTACACTTGCCCCTGACAGAGGACAGTGGGTGCTGTGGTATAGATATCCATACTGCCCAGAGGTGCATTTTGGTGTGCTTGTGTGTGTGTGTGATTAAAGTTTTACCATTGAATATGTTATCAACAGAGGTAACTACAACTGATGGCTGTACATAAAAATATCAAATCAAACTTTAGAGCTGTAAGAATGTATGTATGCCTAATCTTGTGCAGAACAGGTCATAAACTACTAAATTTGCTTGAGACTGTGCTCGTTGTGGAGAGTGTATGCCATGGTCAGGGGGATTTATTTTTTTTATTTATTTTTATATATTATTTACAAATTTTGAAATTACATTTTTAAATATAAGTTAATAGCATATTGTTAATAGAACCTAAGAGGCTTAACTGAACTGGGAGGGCAATGAAGCACCTGAGCAGTCTACAGCGTTCACACTATAGAGTTATTTTGGGAGTCTAAGTGTTCAATTTTCACAAAAAGCAGAGGTTTTGAATGAATATCTAAATAGTTAGGCTACATTTCTTGGAGTAACTTATTATTAATTTTATTGTAAACTTAAAAAATGGAGCAGACCAGCAATCAGCTATAACATATGAGACCTGCTGAGTAACACACACTGCAACAACTTGATCCAACTTAAAATGAAGAAAATAACTTGATACAATTTTTTTTCCTTCCAGAAAAGCCCACAACAGCATTTTATCTCTTACACCTTGAATACAATATATGCCATTCTGCTGCTGAAGGTCTCTCAGTCAAAACCAGCGTAAACAAAAGATGCAGTTGATGACATCATAAAAGAGCTTGGATTTATGGGATTTGTTTATTCCATTGTTAAAAAGCTATTCATTAAGATAAAAAAAATTGTCTAAATAAGGTAATAATATATAAGGACATTTTAATCATGAAAATTGCACATATTATACGTTTAAAGCCTGTATTATTTAATGTGTCTGAGGAAAAAACTGTGTTAGCGTTTCTTAAGAGGCTGACTAATTAATTATTTGAGCTCACTAGGTCTAATTCCATGACCTTTGCTGGTGATTGTATTGTTTGGTGTTTTGATTTTCTGTAAAAGTTCCTGCACTGTTAAGAATATCATAGCTGTTGATTGTACTCCTCACCAACACCAGATTTTGAATGTAGACTTACAGTTGCCAATATAGTATTTCATAATGGATTAATGTCAACTGCTGCTTTTTGCATTATGTGGCCTCTTATTTTATTGTCCTTTTTACATTACACAATACATCATTATCTCCCAGAAAACTACAGAAAGAATGCCACTTACAGGGTTTCATAAATACCCTACAGTGTTTTTATGGGTACAAGGATAGTCAAGACATTACTTGAATTTTTTTCGTACTCCTTTCAAATTCTCAATGTCACACTTAGCTTTACAAACATTTTAGAAATTATAGAAAAAGATTTCATTCGCCCTGTAAGTGCTTGGTTGATGAATAAAAAATGAAAATACAAAATCTACATAGACCAATCTGCTGTTAGGTCCATGCTGCTGAAAGTAATAAGTAGTCTGTGCACAGATGGTTGAAATAAAATGATGCATACTGATTCTCTTTTGCAACTGTAGGCTTTTGCACAGTATTTTGTTCATAGTGGAACATGACAGGGAGTTTTTTAGTGGGTCAGGAAGAAAGAGAATTTCTGTGTCTAAAGGAGGCGACTTAAAAGAGGTGCAGAGATTAAAGTTTGAAAGATTTTTTTTTATGCAACCAAAAGATAAAATTGGGGCAATTTAAAAGAGGTTTTTGATCTTGGAATATAGACTGTTAAACCGTCTTACCTATTTATTAAAAGGCAAGTAAAATGAAGTCCATTCATATACAACTGTTTTTAGAACTGTATTTTAATTAAACAAAATTCTGTTTTTATAGATGTTATGGTGATAGATGTCATGAAAATATTTATATCAGGTTAAGGCAAAATATTGGTCTTGCAAAAATAACAACAAGCAGATTGTGTTTAGTGCCTCCACCAGTTCAGATAGAGCTTTTACGCTTGAATCTGAAGAACTGTCTGTATGTCATGGCGACTTGAAAATATGCTGGTTGTGTCTTTGCCCTTGTGTTACAGAGAAAGAATGATAGCGAGACAGAGTAAATATTAAGAGTTTATTAGTACCCTCACCAAAGCAAATAAAACAAAGGCTTTTCATCAGCCCTCTGTTCAACAGGCAATAAAACACACATCACATCCAGCTGATCAGTGGCAAATCATCCGCAAGCCCTTCAAGGCATTATCTTAGGCATTATGCAGGACACACAAACCTAAACACACACACTCACAAAGACAAACTCAATGCTCTTCCCACTCGTGTGTACATTGGCTGCCGGAGCTGTCTTTGTGTCCCATCACCATAACAACTGCCTCATAGAACATCGAGGCTACAAAAAAGGAAAAAGCCAAAGTGAATTTCTCTCACTCAGTTTGACTTGGAGATGGTGAGAGTAGCGGTCTGCAGCTCTTCGCAGGATGTCCGCGTGGTGTGTGTGAACAAGAGGCAGGCTTGTAGATGCGAGCGGGCTGCAGATGACTTGGGGTGCAGAAAAAAGAGGGTGTGTGATGTGAAATTCGGAGGGCGTTGTAGAGTGTGACTTTCCAAAACGAGGGATACACGGTGTACGATGCCACACATGGTGAGTGTCAAAACGGCTGCTGCGTTCTGTTCACGGTCTTGCACGTGAGTGTACATGTTAGTATGTATGTGTCTAAGTTTGTTATATTTAAAGCCTCGTGCTGAATAATTAAGTTGTGAAAAATGTAATGTGTGTATGTGTGTGAGCCTGGTGGCTATTGCACATGTGGATGTTACATAATGAGAGGGGCTGAGAAACCTTGAGAGAATGCAATAGTTATGAAAGTTCTCTGCGAAGCTCATTTTGAAGACTGCAGAAAATTTGTAATTAAAAAATTTGTAATTTGTAATAAATTTGTAGTCCTCAAGACACATATTATGCCATATTACATGTTTTCATTTATATTTTATATGTTCAGTATTAAACTGTAGTGTAGTAAATGTGTTTTATATTTCTCTTGCTTTTACTTGATGTCTTTTGTAAGAACAGTGCAGTTATGAGATATATTCTGGGCTATAATTTTATGTTTCAAATTGTCCAAAATAGATCGTTGCCTTGGTTCTTCAGGCTATTGCACTCTATTATCAGACATTAGCCAGCACCATGCTCATAGCTTTTTCACCCTGTACTCACAGGCTTACACACATCAACAGAGGTAATGAAAATTTTTAAGCAAAAGTCACAGAGGAAATTAAGTGGACTTGCACATGGTTTTATGTGTGTGTCTGTTCTTGTTTTATAAAAATGCTCTTAAATAGAGCTCGGTAAAATACTGATATTTTGTTTAGATATAGTGTTTGGCATGGAAGTGTTGTCTTTTCCTGGTTGTAAAGGCTGCAATACAGTAAAGTGAGGCAATTTATGACTTTACCTGTTTCTTTTGGACCGAGATATATATAGATACATTGTGTATCACCATTTACTTTGAAAATACCATTATATTATTTTTGGATCATACTGCCTTACCTTAGTCTTAAACATCAGCTTAAGACCCAATAATAAGAAAGGTTTGCTCTCCAGCTTTGTACAATATTGTAACCATAACATAAAAAAGATGAGACATCAGCCTCAGGATCTCATTTTCTTTGCACTAATCTCCAGAGGAAAGGTCGTCATTTCAGTGTTACTTTACAGCCCTTTACCCGTCTTTTTCGGTCCATCCTATTATAACTTCTATATCTCCTGCTCATGGTCCATTGCTTGGCATGACCGAGCAGAAATAAAACCTTCAAACACAGAGGGAGAGAGCAGCGATTTTAGCTTTCATCTCTGAACTGCATTATTGAACATCCCCATCCACATGAGTCTTACATCACCCAATCACAGCTGTCTCTTCCCCCTCTTCCCTTTCCCTTCTCTTCCTCCATTAGGCAAATCTGAAGAAGTTTATGGAGTATGTGCAGCAGAGAAACATTGAAAAGGTCTCGAGGTTCCTGGAAAAAGGCCTGGACCCCAACTTCCATGATCCAGACACAGGAGGTAAGGAAGTCTATGCTTAGAAATGTCCCATTCCTACCTTGCCTTTGTCAACTTTTTGTCCTTTCTTAACTTTGATTTGTCTTTTCTCTTGTGCTTACTCTCCCTCTCACAAAATGACCATGTATGGATTTTTTGAAATAAGCCTTCTGTATGCTTGGTAAAGCTGGATTACTCTCCTTGCTAATCTCCTCGCATTTATGCAAATGTTTGTCCAGCCATAAAGGAGATTTCCCTGTTGGGTGACCTGTAGTCTGACAGAGGAGCTGTGAAGCGAGGCAAACAGGGAAATTGGTTGGTGTAACACCAACAGGAAGCAACCACTTACACAGAACAGAGACTGACAATCGAAACAACAAAGCAGTTATCCAAATGCAGAGTCACTGAAAAAAATTAGTCTTGATACTCACAGCTTCAATTGTTTGATATTAATTTTCTGAGAAGAATGAAATGTAATCTCATAACAGAAATGTTTGATGATTTTTTGATATTTTTTCCTCGCTCAACTTTGGATTTTACAGAATGTCCTCTAACGCTGGCAGCACAGCTGGAGGGATGTGCAGAGCTCATCAAGGTGCTGAAGAGTGGAGGGGCCCATTTGGACTTCAGAACAAAAGATGGCATTACTGCCCTCCACAAGGCCGTGCGCAGCAAGAACCATACAGCACTTATAGTGAGTATCACACACACACACACACACATGGACACACACAATTATATCAGAAAAGCTGACTCATCTCTTTTATTTCTTTTGCTACCCCAATTGCCTGCTTGTAAACTTTCCTCCTGGGAAAGAAGAGTTTGCAGGCAGGCAGTCTATGGCAGAGTGTGCTTGAGCAATTGAGTACAGGGGCTGCATGAGCAATAACTCAATACGTGAGGCTTAACATGCCCTCTTTGAATAGAATGGCATATTCAATGAATGGCCTTGCATGTGTCGGTTTGAGGAGGCTTGTAACCTAAATGAAAGGATTAACATGAGTCACATAATTGATTTCCTGTTGAAATCCTGAATTGTTGAAATTGGAATTGGTTATTTCCGCTCAGTCGTTGTCATTGTGCACTTACTCAGTGTCACTGCAACATACATAAGCTGTTGTTATGGTAAGTCTGTACAAGGCCTTCAAACAAAATCTGTTATTATGTATTTAAAAGTGTTTGTTCATGACTTAAAATACAAGAATTCTTTAAAAGTACATTTGTGGGGACACTATTAAATTAATACCATACTGACTGTAAAATTATTTTGCTGCGGCTCCTGGATGTTTTGTTAAAGAAACATTTACATACATAAAATATATATATATGTGTATATATAGCACAGTCCTATGTTAAGGTCTCTTTGAAATTCACATTGCGTGGTGATAAAAAATACAACTGAAACCAGACACTGTATGAGGTAATTCAAGCCTTATTTCCCCCTAACCTTCTGATTTTCCCACTAGACACTGTTGGACTTGGGTGCATCACCTGACTATAAGGACAGCAGGGGGTTGACTCCTCTCTACCACAGCTCAATGGTTGGAGGAGACCCCTACTGCTGTGAGCTGCTGCTGCATGATCATGCACAGGTCGGCTGTATGGATGAGAATGGCTGGCAGGAGATTCACCAGGTAAGACACTGTCTCTCTCTCACACACACACACAAATAGATAAAACAGTGATGGGTTGTAAGTAGAATACAGATGCTGAATCAGGGTAAGAGGTCTTGTCTGATTTTCAGTTTCATTTAATTGATTTTAATTTTTTCTTCCATTGGAGGATTTCTTTGTGGTGGTCGGACCCTTGGACTGTGGGGTCATGTACTGGTGGGAACCTCTAACTTAGAGGAAGCTATTTTTTTCCAGTCTTTAGGATTCAACGTTGACCATTTTTTGGCAGACTTTTCACACACTCTACAACTTTTCAACTGCATTGTTCTAAGCAGATAAAATATGATTTTTGTTTTCTGCAAATACATAAGTATTTTGGTTGGACTTGTAAAATAGGTTTTGTACTTTGAAAACCCCTATTGACAAAAACCTATTGATACCAGCAAAGTGGTGATACTAGTGTTGCTGCAGCTGCAGCCGTAGCCTGGCATTTCAAGTAGTGGTAAAAGAAATATAGTCTAGGCTTTAAATAAAGTCAAACTGGCACATCTTAAGTGCCTTAAAGCTTGGACATTTTTATTGACAGCCTCAGTAACACTCTGCTTCAGGGTTGAGGGGAATTAGCAGAGGACCTGATTTTGCTGGAAGGATTTTAATGTCACTGGGCTACTGTAGACAACATTTTCTCTCCAAGTATTGTAATTACAATATGATAAAAGATTATTTTGCGTTTTTTGCCCAGTGACACCAAAAATCCCCTTGGTCTGTATACATAATAGGGGCTAATGCCAACATGCTCTTTGTTCTCTATATCAGAACTTTTCAGCTTATAAAGTGGTGACAGAAAGCTACTGAATGTCTTAAAGTTGTTGTACCATATAGTTGTCCAAAAATACAGCTTTCCTCCTTGGCTGAAATTGAATATAAATAAGTGTGCTAGAAATGATGAATGTAGAAAGTAAGCTAATTCTTATGTTAATACATAAATTGGTATATTTGTGTTCATATGAGTACTGTGTGGTGAAAATGTATCAATAATTTTATTAAGGATAAAAAACCCAATCGATTCAAAGTTTAAATTAAAGTGAAATATTTCACTGAACATGAACATACATAGGTGATTCAAAAGTTCTGGACTAGAAATTAAAGGTGGCTTCGTTTGCACAAGTTGGTGACATGTACTTACAGATTTAAAAGAATCTGTAGAATTTAGCAACATACTCAGAGTTCAAACATTTCCTTATGTACGGATGGATGAAATTTACAAGGAAAATTCCCTCTGCACTCAGTTGCCTCAGGGTCTATATGCAGGTCACTGCAGGTCAGGTATCATCCTCTGTTGCATCTGACAGTGTAGCATTACTGGACCCGGTGTACACTACAATATTATATTGTCCAGTATCTCTAGGAATAATGGACCCTCTACTACATCTCATTTTAGCCATGGACCAGTCTGCTTTAGAAAGACATTTTGTGGCAGTACTTCATGTAGCCTAATCCATTCCCTCCTATGTTTTTCTTCATACAACAATTCTCCAATAACATGTAGTTATGATTAACATCTTACTGTTCAAAAAGTTTTCTGCTTTTGTGGAGGTGTTTTGGGTACTAGAATATTACACTCATGTGGGATCATTCATCCGTTAAAGACCATTATACTCAAGTAAAAGTAATTTTTGTAAAAGTAAAAAGTTAAGTCAGCTTAAATAAATTCTGATTAAATGTTCCTGTGTTACATTTTTGAAATTGTTAGTGGTGCTGCAGGTGAGGGTGCCTGGTGATTTGACTTCAGGCTCCAAGGGCATCAAAAGTCAATCCAACAACACAAGTGGAGTAACATCAACCAACTAAGCTTTCATGACCATACTGAAAATAATTATCTTTTGTAAAGACAGATTTTGGAATAAAAATACTGATTATCAGTATATACACAACACAAAGTACTACCACAACTACTACATTTCTAGTAGCTGATGCCCCTCTCTGTGGTCTTGTAACCCTACTCACTTCTCTGAACAGCGTTCCCTGAGCGCTGTCCACTCTGAAGTCCTGAACGATCTGCTCTTGGTTCATCTTTTGCTTGACTGTTCTCAGAGCATATTTATCACCACTCAGCCTCTCTGTCCCAGTGAGAACTGTCATCTTCACTGTTCCACTGCACCTCTCAGAGTTTTCAAACAAATTAAGCAAAAAGAGTCTCAACAGTCACAACTGTGACAGACATTGTCAGAAACAGCAGAAAGCTCTCAAAGACATCACAGAAGGTAGATGTTCATAAGCACTTTAGCATATGTGGACATCACCGTGATCATTTAAGCATTTAGCTTTTAGCAAAAGCCCACCTGCACCTGATCCTTTGTTTCACTTTCACACTCTTTGTCAGGATTTTTCATGACTCTCGCGTGACTTTTGTTTTTTTCTCTGTAGTAGTATAATACTTGATATAAAAAAAATAGTGGTGGGACTCAATTAAAAATAAATCTAATTAGAGGCTTTGTAATTAATTAATCTCAATTAATTGCATATCAATATTTGACACGAGAAGCAACATTTTTTGTTATTTTGTTGTCTGTGCTAGCTGCAACATGTTTGGCATTGAGGTGGTAGCGGAGGTTGGAAGAGCTCCAGATCTTTCTTGGACAATTTGTGCACACATCCAGATTTCCACCCGGTAGTTGTTTTCCACCCAAGAAACCTAGCAACAACTTCTCGTCTTTTTTGTATAATATACACGCAGCAAATGGTCGGAGCCGAAGCCGAACTCGTGTGGAGAAAGAAATTTCCGCACATGGGACGCCCGCCCTACCGACTGAGCTACGCCGGGAACTCAGGCAATGAGAAACGTTTCGCGCTCTTTGCAGTGCAAAAATAAATTGCGATTAAATGCGTTATTTTTTTGTTGCGTTATTTTTTCTGTAATTAATTAATCATAATTAACGTGATAAAGTCCCAGCCCTAGTAATAAATTACACAATGATATTACCAGGTATGGTAATTTTTATTCAGTGGTGTCTCCCTCTTTTTTTGAAGAGGTGAGTATGAACATTATGGCATGTTTGAATGCTACTTTACATATGAAGTTTGTTCAGGAACCAGTTGGATGCAGGTGCATTCAAATAACATTCAGAAAACCCAGCTTTCTTTTAAAAGATCTGCTTTAAATATGCAAAGAAGTGTGTGCTGCTCAGGTTAAGGTTGACACAGGCACTGTGTCCTCCTGTGTGTGTGTTTCCTCAGGTGTGTGATCTGTTGGACCTGCTGGGAGGTTCTGAAGACACTCTTCAGCCCAGCCCAGCAGTGACAAGCACAGCCCCTGGCCTGCCCACCAGCACAGCCAGCACTGCTGGAGGAGACCTCCTGGATCTGCTCGGAGGGTTGGAGCCTGCCCCCCTCCCACCAGGTCTGAGAATGCAAAATAAAGTAGACTAAAACTAAATTAGGCCATCAGATAATCTCCCTAAATCTCCTTTTGTGTTGATTTGTTTGCATTTTTTTTTGTTCACTGTTGGTTTTAAACTAATGCAACTTTTTGTTTCTGTTCTCCATAGCTCCCACAGTGCTGGTGTATGAGAAAAACGGTGTGACTTTGACACTAAGTTGTGAGAAACAGTCAGACATGGGCCTAACAGTTACACTTACAGCCTCCAACTCCACTGACTCCGACATCAGCAGCTTCACCCTGCAAGCTGCAGTGCCCAAGGTTTGTCTCGCCCTCTATGACAAAGCACACGACCCACTGATCAAACACCGGCAAGCGAGCTTTTACTGTCCGCGATGATTTTTGGCTACAAAAGTTCACTAAAAAAAATCAGTAGCTTGTGTCAGAGCATCCCTTCTGTCTCTCTACATGTGGGCAGTGTTTGTTGGTTGCATGGTGTCAGTTTTTAGACCCTGTCATGCTCTCAGTGGCAGGCATCCGTGCAGTAAATGGAGGCGTGTGTTTTGGTGCTTTAAACTTCAAAGTTCCATTTGATCTTCCCCCAGAGTGTCCAGTTACACATGAAAGCACCCAGTGGAGACTCTCTTCCTGCACAAGGCGCAGCTAAGGTGACCCAGATGGTAGTCCTCCATAACCCAAACAAGGTGGGTGTGACACACACAGACACGGAGTGTTGAAGAGTGTGATCCATCATCCCTCTTTTATATCAAACGTTATCAACACAGTGGAAAGCAACCCAGAAATCAAAGTTTCCGTGAACCGCACACAATCACACAGCTCCCACAAACCTGTTGTTGTGTTTAGCGGGATAAATTCATCTTCGCAAAGTGTGTGCTATGTGCCAGGTCCAAATCTCGTTTTAATCCAGTCCCTTAATGAAGCCGATTCTAGATCCTTCACATCATCTTCACCCTTCCTCCCCCTGCAGGTGAACCTGAAGATGAGGGTGCGTATCTCTTACAGCTGCCAAGGATCAGCCTTTCAGGATACAGTCCAGATTGACTCCTTCCCAGGACTCAGTGCTGCCGGCCACTGACAGCAGTCATTCAGCCCCACAGGACTGTAAGAACAGTGTGTGGATGAGTCAGCAGGCACTGACGGGGTTTTATTTTTCTGCAGTCACATCCTCTGCACTACAGTCCAAGCTGCTGTTTCTTAAATTCCTGCTTTTGTTGGTGTTTTTACGGCTGAAGAAAACTGTTTTTCCACAGGAATTCACAGCCTCATACATGGACTCATCCCCCCCCCTCCTCTGGAGTACAACTGTAAATGTGATTGATGGCACAAACTGTGGAATACACTGGTATATCTAGAAATACTGAAATATAGTTTTTCTGGGGCTTTTGCAATGACATGTGTCTGTAGAAACTTTATACCATTCAGGTTTTTAAGCTGCTAAAGCTGATTGTAGTTTATGTTTCACTCCATATAAATTCAGATGGCTCCTGTCTGTCAGTGGGAGCCACCGAATTACCTGCCCTCACATGGCCTCTGTTTACTCCATATGACTTTTTCTTCAGAAATATTTGCCTCTATCATATTCATTATGTTTAAAAGCAGCTGAACACTTGATAATGACACACTACTATAATTATAAATTGCTTTAATCCAGTACACTTGATTATACTGGGAAACTTAAGGACATGAATTTAAGATCGAAGGGGGTAGGATGTTTAACGCAACATCATATGTTGCATTCACTTGTCTTTTGTTCCTTTTTTCTCATGCCTCCTTCAGCTTAACAGTTTAGAGTAACTGAGCATCCACCTCATTGATTCCCCTGTGCCTTTCATCCTCTCAAGAACCAATGTTTTCTCATGCACTCAAAAAATTATATTTAGTTTTTGGAAGCCAAGAAATGGTTTTAAATGTTATTAAAATAGTCTTATAAACATGTTTTTATCAAACGCTCCAGAGTTTTTTTTTTATTTTCTGAAGACTGTGTATAGTAATACAGGAATAAAATGGGCATGATGCTGTCTGCAAAATGTATGTTTTACAAATGAGCACAATTAGGAGTGTGAAGTCACTGATACAACCCTTTGTTGTGGAAGGAAAGAAAACTAAGCTGTAAAACATGTGTATCAGCTTAGTTCAATCACTCATTTCATATCTATAGACCTCTGTTAAAAACAACCCTAGATGCTGGATGTCAGCAGTTGTGCTCTCAACAGATTTTAATGCAATCTCTGAAAGACTATATATACACACGCACACACGTGCACACACACACACCAGTTGCATAGGTTGACTGTAAATCTTTTGTTTCATGTCATTTTCTAATAAAAATCTGTTTTCAGAATCAGTGACTTGACATGGTGTCTGTGCTCACAGTAAGTGTTTGTGTATGTCAGAAGACAACGCTTATATCAACTTCAGCATTTATTCACAAGCAAAAAGACCACAGTGTTCTCAAACTGTCTTCTGTACTGCATGGGTGCCTGCATGAACTGGTCAAACTTAGAAAAGCCAACGTGGGTTTACAAAAAAAAATACCTACAAAGGTAAGAGAACGTCTTTTTTTTTTTTTGTGATGGTTGATTTTTTTTTTTTCTTTGTTTGCGTCAGCCCAGGAGGGTGGGATTACAGATCTCTGTGCTGCAACATGGTTAGACTGTGACAGACACATAAAGCGTTGGCACTCAGCTGGCCCCATCACAACAGTGACTCATGACAAGGAGGAGAGGTGTATGCAGGGCCTGTGGAGTGTCGAGCCGCCTCTTAGCGCCAACACAAGATGGAGCACTGAGCCTCCCTGAATCTTGTAGTCTGCAGCTGTCTTCTCATCATTCCTTAGAGAAAAGGAGACCAGTTACAAGAAGTTTAGAGTAGACTTTTGGAAAAAATAAGAGCATCTTCAGCCACTGAAGAAAAGGGTTGATATAATGGAGGGACTCACATCTGTTTTCCACTATAGATGAGTCTTTGTTGCTGCGGGGGGATCCCTTCCTTCTCTTCCACTCTTTCTTTAATTCGCTCCACCTTCATTTACACAAAAACAACAGGTTAAGACATTAAACAACAAGTCAATAGTATTTATCTCTGTTCAGTTTTATATTTTACAGGGACAATTATATATTACCTTGTCTGTGGGCTCAATGTCAATCTCTATTTCTTTTCCAGTGAGGGTCTGAAACATAAGGTTAACATGATTACATCAACACCAGCTTCACTTTCTGAAATTACACATTAAGTTTGAAACAGAATTTTTTTACAGGGCAGAACAGAATTCCCAGAAAAAGAACTGCCCCTTTTCATATAGGTTTACCTGTGGTACATTAAAATTGCAGATAAACGGTCACTACAAATGGTTATAAAGTTGCAACATTTAATATTTTGACAGCTGGCATGTAGGGAGCCATCGGGGGAACTTAAATAGAAATAACCACTTGTAATAGCTAGGATTGTAAATAAAGCTCATTGTCATTATTGTCTTACCAGTCCACTTCTTCCTACAAAATGCTTAATTTCGTATACGAAAATGGGGGGGAAATGTCAGAATTCACAAAAGCCCTACATAACGAATTTATATGTCTCTTTTTGCCACAGTAATATTTAGTTTGCAGGGATTCAAAACTGTCACTTGGTGCAAACCCTCTCAGTGGAGATGCTGAAACGGTAAGATCACATACTTTGTTGTTACACCGGCCAATGAATTGGCTGACTCTGGTGATAGCATTTTAGTTAGCGAGCTATAAAATATCAGCTAAGTTAACGTTACTGAACAGTAACATGCATTAGCCAAATAGCAGCGTATTGAAAGCTAATCGGCAGCTCAACTTATAATTGAAACAAAAAACAGCCAAAAAATAAAACTGTGATAGCACAGAATAAGAAACATGTAATTTTGTATAGACTAAGTTACAGTTCCCCGGCCCAAAATAAATTAGCGAGCCGGTCAGTGATGTTAGCGGGCTACCGAGCAACAGCAGCTACGAGCCGGCGGGGAAGACAGGGAGCAGATAACACTACGGTCTTACCTTTACTTTGATCAGCATGTTGGATAACCAGTACACTATAATTCAAAATTATTGGAACAACTGATAGACCAAAATACTTGATATGCTGCCGAATTACAACCTACTTCTCTGACTGACTTGAAATTCACTTCCTGTGTACAACGCTAAACGCTCCGGACGTGACTTAGTCAAACCACAAGGAAAGTGGTTCCGCTTTAATAAATTTTTTTCTATCTTTATCATTTCTACGACCCCAGCAGGTTTTATGTTAACAAACATACTGTAAATCTCTCTCCTCAGAAAAGGTCAAGTTGAGGTAAATTACGTAGGTAATATTATGAATGTTCTCAGCAAAATAAATGTAGCCCTTTCTCTATTTCATTATTTGGTCATTGCAAAAAACGAAAGCATTTCAACGTCACAGCTGGTTGAGGTGGATTTTAACTATTGTACTGTCTTCATTTTATATCACTATATTGTTTAATTTATTTTTTAATTAAAATAACAATTATCAGTTAAGACATGAGTGACAAGCTGTCAAATAAATACAATAATTAAAAAATATATAATTAACAAAGGTATAAAGTGTGAAAAATAACATGAAAGTACAACCCTTGACTAAATGTATTTAGTTCCATTCAACTAATATCTGACGATACATGAGACTATGAGGATACATAAAAACACAAGTTTAGTAGAAGCTGACCAAATGCTGACCTGTTCTCACACAGATGTTGATCATTCAGCTAATTTGGCAGGAAGTCTACAAAATGTGTCACTTCCAGGTTGATCTGGATCTTTCAGTCATGGTGACTCAGCTCTGCCTTGCTGTGATAATCTTGGCTGTTTTTGCAACAACGGTTGCTAATGCAGGTATCCTTTGCATGTGGGGATGTGAAAAACTGATAAAGCGTTTTAAGGTGCTTCAAATACAGAAATTGGTTTCATGAGAATTTGTTTGCAGATATCAACATAGTCTGTGCAAAAGACTCAGTAAGAATCACATGGAGGATCAGTGCCGAGATGGTGCCACATGCAGCTCGCCTCTTCCTGGGTAGCTGCATGCCATCTCAATTGAATGTTCTGCCCAGTGGAGAGGGGGAAGCACACTTCAACTACCAGTTTTCTGACTGCAAATTTAAAAGACTGGTAATGCAAATGCTTCCTTTAACTAAAATACATTTCAGGCTCCACAGTGCCTCTTATAAACCTGTTTTCTCTACAGATGAAAGGAAAACGTCTGCTCTATCAAAATGAACTGACTTACAGGCCCCATGCAAAGTCCAAACCAGCAGCCTTTGTGTATCCCATTGAATGTGTTTATAAAAGGTACAGTATATTTTTTACTAAAATACCATTTTAAAGCTAAATTGCAAGCTGAGTAAACACTTTTATTTCAGACCTGAAGGGTGGGTTCCCCCTTTTCTGAATCCTGGATCAGGTGTTTCAGAAGGTCGAGGTGGGCTGGTCTTCCACATGGCACTCCTCAACGGTGAGTCCCTGCACTATTAAAGAAACATGAGGATACTTAAAAACACATCTTAAGCCTTTCAACTTTCCCCATACAGAGCAATTAACAGGCATTGCAAAGACCAATGTCATCCCCCTGGGCTCGTTCATGCCAATATGGGCAGCAGTGGAGCAGAAGTCCCATCAACCCTTGCTGCTCCTCATGGAGGAATGCGTGGCAGCCACTACACCAGAGCTGCATTCTGACAGCCAGATTTATCCCATCATTAGTAATAAGGGGTAGGATTCAGACGCCGGTTAGTCTTTCCAATTATTATTCCAGAAAAATAAGTCTTATCGCTAAACTGAGAATTCCAAATTATTCAGGTGTCTCTTGGAAAGCGTAAGGGGAAACTCTGTGTTTCTGCCTCGATACCACTCGTCTGCAGTCACCCTCTACTTGCAGTCCTTCAAGTTTGGTCTTGGAGAGGAGGTGGGAGGTTAAATTGAAACTGCTTGACAAGGAATAATTTCTTAACAAATTCTAAGTAAGCTTTATTTGCCTTTCAGGTTTACATTCACTGTAAATTGGTTGCATGGGATCCTGAAGCTCTTGATGAAAGCAAGAAAGCCTGCCATTATGTAAAGGAAAGTGGGAGGTAATACTGGATTACTGGCACACTTTAACATTTTGGAAACCTTTCATCACTCTCTGGTTGAAGTATATAAAGCTTGAGCCAGAAGGTGAATATTATTCTTATTCATATTCTGTATTTTTTGGGATGTTGCATACTGCAGCTTATTCATGGTGACTGCCCAATCCACAGGTAGTTTTAGACATTGAAAAAAACCAGGGTAGCTTGCCTTACATCTTTAGCTCCAAACTTATCATATAAACACAAGTGTAATTGGTTTTCTCTGTACTTAAAACTTTTAAATTACTGTATACCTTGACCTCACTACATTTTTAAATTGATATATTTTACTGCACAATTATCTGACAGCTTACTGATTGCTTACAAAAAGTTTTTCATCCAAGAAACATCAATTAAACTCAACATGACATGATTCAGTTTAAAACGCCATCAGAGTATAGATGTTTGTTGAAATGTTAATGACTTCAACTTTATTTTTATAACATTTAAATATCATAATGTTGCCTTTTTTCTTTATTTCATCAACCACATGCTGATATAATGACCCTCTATGATTGCTTCTTTCTCAGGTGGGAGCTACTTGACGATCCCTCTCAGAGCTCCCTTTGTAGCTGCTGTGATTCAGCCTGCAAGTCCCGCTCCAAAAGAGGAGCTGAATGGGGTAAACCTATTTAAAAACTTGTTTTATTTTTCCTCTTTTTGTCATCTTTTTTTATTCCTCTCATACAATCTCATTTTTTCTTTCCCTTCTCAGAATCCCATGGCTTTATTCACAAATCTGTGTTGGGACCCCTGATCATTGTGGATCCATCTAACCCATAGGCTCACACAGTACTGCAGGTCTGTCTGTTATTGCAGCTGACAATCACGTCTATTGACAACAAATGGATTTGAGGGGTTTTTTGGTCCTTAAACTGGAGGTTTTTGTTTAACACTGGACATAAGGATTGAAGTTTTTAACATTCCCTCAACAGGAAAGCCCAGTCTGAGCTGACAGAGACTCTGACAGGCACAACAGGGGAGCCAGTAGCAGATGGCCTCAGCCTCCTGATCTAACAAGATGCTGGGACATCAGCTTTATGTGATCTCAACTTAAACTGTTTGCAGATTAATTTGAAGCTGCAGTGGTGGCTGCCAGCATCATACATCCATCTTAAACCTTCCATACAAATAAACCTGATGCAAACTTCTGACTTACCTGCTTTTGTGTTCGGTGGCACTGTCTTTGGCCTGCTTATCCTGTCATAGAACAAAAGCCAATAGCTGTGGGGGGTTTTTTCTCCATTAAGTCATCCCAAGTCCAGGAGTAAGCTGAAATACAAGTGACCAGACTTCACATTAAAGTCTTGAAATCACATATTTTTCTTCATCTGAGCTGTAACTGCTACATTATTGCCAGTTATCCATGTGCTGGTAAATGCCACAATTGGAAACCCATGTTGGTTATTTCAAGCCAACTGACTCACAAACTTAAAATTTTGGCTTTACAATTAAAGGACTAGCTGCATTTTTTCCATGAGACAGTCAGTCATGACCATCAGGTCCTAAGACCCATCTGTGGGTCATGTTACTTTGAAAATCCGGCCCTTACATCGGGACAACTTTCTTCCTCTTAAGTGCCTCCCATTCTTGCTCAAGTTCTAGGTGCGAATCACAGTCCTTTAATTCTGATCTAACTAAATAAACTCTAAGGCAGCGTATGAAAAAGATCCTCAGCACTGAAAATGTCCGTTTTATTTCTTTTAATAAACCTGTCATTAAAAAGAACATTGACATAAGAATCTTATTGAAGCCTTAAGTATAATTTAACGCAAGGTCTGTCTTTTAAATTGAAAATCAATGGAGATAAGAGTGCAAGGGCAGGTGTTTACATAGTAAAAAGATGATTCTTTGTGCATGAATACAGTCACTCACATTATTTAAAACTTAACCTATATTTATGGTCTGCAGCACAGATGCCAGGATAGCAGTAAAGAAAAATAGCTTGCTGTTGTCAGGTAACCTTGCTTCATGACTTGTATTTGCACATCTGTGGAATTTCCTATACACTGTTATGTTAATTATTTAATGAACATGATACATGTTTAAATATGTAAAATGTGTCTTAATGGAAAAAAAAAATTAAAGCACAAATGTTTCCACAAAACATGATATCAGTTAACATGCTGTTGATTAAGTTACACTAGATCAATAAGAGACGGGTCCTATGAATGATTCGCGTTCCTCCCTAAACTTATTGTAATTAAGCTGATGGCTGCTGCACCTGAGACTGTTGGTACACACCAGGTGAAAGAGGTTTTCTTGATTGACGTCTCCCAGTCAGGACTAAAAAGGATAGAACCTCCAACAGTGTTCGGAGCAAGTGTTCAGTCATGATGGCTTTCTCTTGGCAAGGAGCATTAATTTTGAGCCTGGCAGGTGCCATGTTGGTGTATGCAGGTAATGTTGTGACAGATTATCATCTTTAGCCGTCAACTTAAGGATGGAAACTTAAGTTGTTTTTGTTGTGGGTCTGTTGCAGACATGAAACTGGACTGCAGGCCTGATTTTGTGACACTGGTGTGGACGGAGAGCAGATCCCAGGCTGACACCTCACTCTTCCGTCTGGGTAACTGTTTCCCCACCAGCTTGTCTGCCAGGGAGACTGTTTTCACTGTGGACTTCAATGACTGTAACTTCAGGAGACTGGTGAGTAGCATACATCTACCTGCAAATTGTGAGTTCACCATATTCTCTTTAACTTAACAGCCATTAATCTCTCTCATAGGTAACTGGGGATAAGCTGATGTACACCAATGATCTGACCTACATTTCCTCTCCTGATTCCCCAATTCCTCCCTTTTCTCACTCAGTTGTCTGTGCATATGAAAGGTGGGTGATCGAAGCACTTCAACAATAAATGTTGAATAAAAGTAAATAAACTGGATATTTCTACTTAAGTTCTACAGGTGCATGTGTCTAATAACAGCTGCTGTACTCAATCTGCTTTATTTTGCGCAGGCCCAAAGACTGGTACCCTCTGATTTATGAACCAGTGTTTAGTACCTACAGTCAAGGAGATCTAGTGTTCAACATTGCACTTCTGAACAGTGGGTGTTTGTGAAATATGACAATGACAGCGAAGCAGGAATTTCAATGATTCATGTAACTTAATATATTATTGTTTTTATTTCCTGCTAAAGGTGACTTCTCAGGCCCTGCTGGATCTACAAGTTTCTCTCTAGGCTCCTTTATCCCTATCATGGCTAGTGTGGTGCAGGAGACCCATCAGCCCTTGCTGCTGCTTCTTGAGGAATGTGTAGCATCTACTACACCAGAGCTGCAGCCTGAGAGCAGTATATACCCGATAATCACCAATAAGGGGTAATCTTGTTACTCTGGCAGTTAGGACTGTCTTTCTTGGCTTCCTTTATCCAGAACTTGGAGGTAAAACTGTTTTTTAACCATACAGATGTCTCGTGGACAGTAAGGTATCACGCTCAAAATTTGAACCAAGGCAAAAATCATCAGAGATCCGCCTATCCCTTCAAGCCTTTAGGTTTGCTGTCGGAGAAGAGGTAAACTAGTTTCTCTCCATAAATACTGCAGGCTCTTCTTTGGTTGCAGGGTTTTATCTTGGAAATTAATACCATTAATAAATAGTCAACAATTTATTTATTTGTTTATTTATTTTATGCGTACAACTCTTCTTTCTCCCCTCAATAGGTATTTATCCACTGCAAACTTGTAGCCTGGGACCCCATTGGTCTCGACAACACCAAAAAGGCCTGCCACTATAACAAAGAATATGGGTAAAATGTTTTTTTTGCTTTTTAAAGTGAAATATATCAGAAACCCCCCACCAGTGAGCTAGTCATGTGAGTCAGTTCAACTTTATAAACAACATACTCAGTTTTAACCATTTGCAACATGTTGTATTCTCATCATCTCATGTATCATGAAACACCTAATGTTGATGGGAGTTCTGTGAATTTACTGTCTCCTTCTCTGACCCTTAAGTTGGGAGCTTCTAGACAACTCTGCTTACAGCAATCTGTGTGACTGCTGTGAATCGAAGTGCAAGTCCAGAAGAATGAGGAGTACAGCATCAGGTATTTTGAACAAATTCTACTGTATAGAACTGGTCTCTTGGACTGCAGACTGCACTGACTATTTCTTTTTTTTTTTCTTTTACAGAGAAGCATGGAATACTACAAAGAGCAGTCCTGGGGCCACTTACCATTACTGATGTAGACTCCTAAAGCATGTTTGTGGTAAGCATGTTTATATATATGTTTTTATATATATATATATATATATATATAAATATAAATATAAATAAAATATTTTTTATTTATTTTATTTTTTTCACCTTTTTTTTTAACTGCAAACCTTTTGTTCTCCCAACAGAAATGGATCCATCTTACAGGCTGGTTCATTTGAATCTGAAATTGGTTTTTATTCATGCTAAGCTTCTGAAAGCTTAATGCCTGCCTCTCTTTGCATTTCAGATGTGTCAATTAAAGATGTATCCAAACCACTTTATTCTCAAATTATTTATTTCAACTTTGTTTTTTAGTGCAGTGAGGTTAAAGATACATTACTTTCACACTCGAGTATTTTTATGACTATTCATCTATTAAAAAAAAAAAAAAAACTATACCTGCGTTAAACTGAAATTAAATGGAACCCAAATGTAGGGCTGTTAACAAAAGTTAATTTTAACAAATGATGAGCATTTGTGGGAAGAGATGTGAAAACATCCTTACTCCTGCCTGCATTGTAGATCCACCTTAATGCGCAAATTACATAACTTTTTTCATTCTTGTTCCAAACTCCCTGTCTTTTTAAGACCAAGCCAATATGAACTTGAGTTTCCACAAGCAAAATTACGCAATTACATCAAATTTCAAAACTCCCACTCTTTCATGTTTTTCACCATTTTGGAAAAGAAGAAAACGACCGCTCAATAAAGATGGCAAACATATTTATCACTGCGTTAAGATTATATGCAAAACGAAGTAGAGAGTATGTACATTTATAGGCCTACATCTCTGGCATAGGTAGACCTTAACGGGGGGGGGTCGGGGGGAGGGTTACCTCGGAACCGCGCGGACTTCAAACTGCAAACCGACTGCGTTAAAAATTTCAACTAACTGCGGTACGTTACTCGTGAGCAGAAGGACGGGTAAGGTGGATAAGATAACAAAAAATGAGAAAGCAGGTTTATTTGTCTTAGCCTCAAACCTTTTAGAACAAGTTCATTTCTTACCCTTTTTTCTGGCAGTATCGAGCTTGAGCCAATGTTCCACGTTTAAGCTAACAAGCGTTTTGGTTAACATTTCAACCTGTTAGCATTCGCTTTCAGCTGCTGTTGTGAGACCTGTGTGTACATGTGGGTGGACTTGGTAATGCCATAACCACAATATGCTAACGTAAATAACAGTGCTAAAATGGTTGAGCTATGTCGCTTAACTTTATGTTTTCATTGGTAACTTGTGGACAAAAAATGTAGTATAATGAGTCTCTACAGAAAACTTAAGACCCCCTCCAATGAAAATTCAATAGTCAATAGTCTCCACTTGCCAAAACCAGGTGACTTTGGTTCTGGTTGCACTAATCATTTTTCTAAGCTTGATGGGCTAGGAAGGACAGCCAGTCCTGATACCAGGCCTGTCTACTCACCAGAGACTAGACACAAAGTTAAGCTGATTAACTTTGCTCTGTTTACAAGTTAAATTAACTTTTGACAGTAACATTAAATTCATTGTAGTTTTATCTAAACTAGGTTGGCATTAGAATTTCTGGATGAGTCAATCAGAAGCAGACTAGGTTTTTCCGAGAAAGCAGTAGTAACACCAACAAGACATATTATGAGGAAAGTAGGCAATAAAAGCCAGACCAGAGCATTTCCACATCGGAACTGCAGCGCACTAACAACAGCCTCACAAACAGATTCAGATAGTTAGAATTTTATATGTCATATATCTGGGGAACCACTCCCAACAAGCTGCAGAGTTGGGCTGTGGAGAAACAAAGGGGTATCAGAGGAGAAGCCACGTTTAGCTACTTATCTACAGTAGCCTGTTCCATCTATATTTTTGGCAAGCTCAGTTTTGTTATTTTCAGAGTGATGGCAGAGACATGTTCTGTTTTTGGTTGTAAAAAGATGTGAAAATCTGAGAGCCAAGCTGTAGCCTGAAGTTGCCTTTTTTCTGGAGCACTGTTTTGCTTCAAACAAAAAAGAAAAAGATATATATAAAATATTAAAAAATACATATAACGAAGCCAAATACTGTTTCTTCTTTGTTTTAGGGGGACACAGCAAGTCATCATTAAGTTCATTTTTGTCATGTTTTATCCATTAACTATGGCCAAACAAACTATGTGCTAGATAGCGTTAGCTAACATTAACCTGCCAAGTTACACAATGATTCATGTCAAATACTGACGGTGTGCTTTATGTGGCTTGGAGCCAAAAAAGTTAAGCCACATGATACTCCAGACAGCATTTCTGATAGCAACGACTGGCAACAACTAGCAGCAACTGCTTATAAGGTTTGTGTGTTTGATGAGCAAAGTCAAAGTTCCTGACAAGCTGAGGGAGAGGTAGGAGGAGATAGTGGTAGGGACTACATAGATCCTCACAAAATACATGAACACCAAGGCATAAAGGGTTTTTTTTTTTTAGGAAAAACCCTTCTAAATGTGTAACTTTTAAGAACACTAATTAGTTTTCAGTGTAAAATTAATGAGTAGAAAGGAACTTTAAAGGTCATCTACGTACTGGCATGCTGCATAGGCAAAGTATGTTGACATTGGACACCTTTTAAACATGCCATTTCAAAACCCTGTGCTTTTCCGCAAGATTTTGTAACCTGCTGCACGGATTTGCCCTCATTCATTTATAAGAGTGGTTGAGACGTGAGGGACTGATGGCTTGCCACTGTTTTTCTGGTTCATCCGAAAGGTTATATGAGGCCAGGTCTTGTACAGGCCAGTCAGGTTCTTCCACACCAAACTGGGAAAACCCTTTCCTTGTTATCATGTTGAAACAGGAAAGGGCCTTTCCCAAACTGCTGCCACAAAGTTGGAAGCACACTATTGTCTAAAAAATCACTATGATGTAGCAAAAACGATTTTCCATAGTTCTAAGGAACTAAGCCCAAACCAGGAAAAACAATCCAAAAAATATGGCCATATACTGTAATATTTTTGTATTGTAATCTTGTGTTTGTTTGCAGAGGAGGAAACCCACAGGGCTTAAAATGGACTGGTTCCACTGTAATCAGTGCTTCAAAAGGAGAGGGTCGAAGTTTGCTGTGTCCAGCTGTGGCCACATCTGTTGTGAAGCATGCATTAAATCTAGTAACAGTTCTATACTATTTGCTCTATATACTAAGTTTGGTTGCCTCCACTTTTCAATTTTATTTATTTAACATCATGACTCGTATGAGACAGGATATGTAGGCCTCTTTTGATTGTGACTTCCCACAGAGCAATGTGGTGTGTGCGGGGCCAGCTGCAGTTATCTACCCATCACAGATGAGGTTGGTGGATTTGACATCACTGCAGTATACTGTCTGATGTCACCAAAAATTTGCTTACTTTGTATGCCCAAGTTATTATATCTGCACAAATTTTGTATTACAGATGAAGCCACAAGAAAAGGTGTTTTTCAAGGACCCTGTGAAGCTCATCCAGTCACAGTTGGAGCACATTTCACAGGTCTGTCTCCTCTGTGCAGTGTTCACCCCAGCTCCCTTGCTGCTGCCCTTTTTAATTGCTATATTAGGATGTTAAATGTCAGAGCAGTCAGTCAATTAATAATTGGTCAGTGAGTCATTCAACCAGAGATTGTTTCAGTCAGAGATGTGACATGAAAAGCATTACTTTATAATTGATGTAAAATCATTTGTGGATCCCTGAGCCACAGACCACAAGCTTAAGATGATTTAGATACTGTTTATTTTCACTGATAGAATAATTGATTGTGAGGTATTGATGTCCCACAGATTGCTCTTTTTCAGCGGACACAGATGGAGAGAGTCACGGTGCACTTCAAGCATAAATCTGTTGATCTGGAAAGGCGTCTAAAAGAAGTCACTGAGCAGGCTTACAGGTGATTTTGATATCAGTTATTGTGGCAGTGTAAATAAAACCATTGATTGCAAGCTATTCTTCCCACATTTGTTACCACAAGGCAACTCTCTGAGCTGAAAAAAGAGAACGCTGACTTAAAAAAGCAGCTTTCAGAGCTTAAGAGGGAGACTGCTGAATTGAAAAAGCCACTTTCTCAGAGGAGGGTAAGTGCTCCAAAAATCTAATAAAGGTAACGTTCATGTTGCCAAAAATGCCAATGTTCTGGAAAGAAATTGAATAACTTATGTAGCCCGCTCTCTTTATGCCACAGATTTCTCCAGGACAGATTCAGATAGATGGGTAAATTACATTGCAAAACTATTCACAAACTATCAGTGTAAAGGTCTATAAGAAGGTTGAGTAATAACTTTTATGTCATGAATGTTGTAGTACCCAAAGGCTGTCCCTCCCTGTGGCTGTCACTTCCCCAGGTAAAATCAGTGATTGAAATTGAGTTGTTATAGTAAACGTTTTTGGGGTTGATGGCTTATGTTGATGGCATGTGCATGTTTTCATTTACCAGTGACCCCACGCTCAAGAACCATGAGGTGTGTATTACATTTTAATGCCTCAGTGGATTTCAACTTATATTTACAATATCATCATGATATGTACAGTTTATAAAAAGATGAAAAAATATTTTATGCTCAAACATGTTGTCTGGCTCTTAGTCACTTAGGCTCTGCAGAGCTGCAGGGGTGGTTCAGGGACAGAGGACCCAGTTTAAATTCCATAACAGTAAGTCTAGGAGTTATATTGAGTATATGTAATGTTTTGTAGGCATTTTTTAATATAATTTATTGTTGTCAAACAAATTAAAGTATTTTTCAAAGAATTGTTTTTGTTAACATAACTACTGTTTGACAACAAATAACTTGATATATCGTCTTCATCAGTGGGTGAAGACAGCAATGAATGATACTTCTGAGAGAAGCTAGCAAGTGGACCTTTGATTAACATTTTCTTTTGTCCAAATGCAGTTTCCATGTTCAAGAAATATTTTTTAATACTTAATCAGAATTGCATGTTAATGGAAAAGGACCAATTGGTACCAAATAATTCAACTACAAATTTATTTAACAGCATTTTAGAGCAGAAATTTTGTTTGGTTTTACCTAAAATAAAGAAACATGTTAATCTTTTTCTGTTCTTGTCAGACTCCAGGATCAGCTTCCTCCATTTCTAGCCACAGTTCTCTTCACAACCTTGTAAACAGTAAGTATGGTTGCAAACTCAAAATTTTAGCTTAACCTCTGTGCTAAACTAGATTACATTATTCTTAATAAGCTTACATTTAAAAAAAACCATTAAATGCATTCTATCCTTACTCAAAGTTGTTTTACCTCTATTTTAAAAGGAACACCTTCATCCCTAAGCACTCCTGGTAGGAGGTAGGAATTGGCTTTGGAATAGCTCCTGTTGTCAAACATTGTGTCTCATTCTGAATTTCCTTGACTGGAATGGAAGATTTTCTCATGTATTTGCTAAGTAGGTCCTTTCTGTCATTCTCAGAACTCAGCGCCAGACTCCTAATGTTTTACAGTTCCAGTGTGGATTGTCAGTGCAGTCACCCAGGTATTGATGACGAGGTCCCTTGGAACATTTTAGTCATTCGAGACCATCAGGACCTTAATTTCTTTGTTTGAGAAATAGCTGGCAGCAATAATTTACTATCTTGTTCACTGTTTACTATAGGTAATCTGTATTTGTTAAGCATATGTGGATGTTCTACCATGTAATTCCCTGTTCCCTGTTTTAATGATAAACCTATTTTATTATTTTACTAGTTAACATCACATTTTTTTCTCACGGTACAATTTTTAGCAGCAATATAAGTCGATTTCTAACAGATTATTTAGTCAGAATCAGTCACAATCATTATAGAAGACCAAAAACATTGCTTGCACACAGTCATAAAGACAAATCCTTTACTGGTTTCCAGTGATACAATTGCGCAAATAGTAACAGGAAAAATACATTGAAAACATCTGCAAAGGAAGACTCCAAGTGTTTTGGACATTATCCAACAGCATGACACTAGCCTTATCTTTTGACAAAACACAGTGATGCATACTGCTTTACTAACAGTCTGGTCATCTAAACTCTGTCCAGACATCTCTAATTAACAAAACTTTGACTTCATTTAAAGCCCACATCACTTTAAGTTAACTAAGATGTACTACAGCATATTAAAGTTTTCTGAACTGATGATTTAAATGTATGTTTGTGCTATAATTCATGATCCAATTGAACAGAACGGTATTCTTCCCTCAAACCCTTTGCTACTTAGGCAGGACATGGAACCCCATCTTTTATTTTAATCTGCTTCGTCCATTTTGTAAACCATTAAGCCACCTACACCTATCAAACAGATGTAAAAAAATACTGACTTTATCAATGAGTGAAAACCCAAACAGAAGCTGTCTATTCTTACATATGCATATTAATATGATTGCTGCTTTTTTCAGTACTATTAGCCTTTGCTTCAAAAAAGGTGCAAAATTAAATGCAAATGAAATGAAAAATATTCAAATAAGAAATCCAGTATTACAGCTGAGAGTCTACAAGAGAATTGAGAAATGTGATTCAGAATTGTGCTGAAGACAGTAGCACAATGAGATGTATAATGGGGTTTTCAATAGGCATGATTATGGGTTTCAGTGTTAATTGATCAAGAATGACTCTCTTATCTCATCACTCATCATTTGTGAAAGAACTGGATTTAATGAACATAATGGCAGCAGGCTCTAAAACCAAAGTGCAAGATGTCAATTTAAAGAGTACATGCCCAGTGTGCTTTACATGACAAGGAATTATTGGCTGTTAAAAGGAATGATAACACACAGTGATCAGTCAACAAATTCATCATCATAGACTTTTTTTCATCTTCTATTATCAGGTACCAAAAGTACAACCAGTTTAAATTATACCGCTACAATAGCATACTAAAAATCTGTAGTAGTGATATCTAAACAAATATAATAAGCTCAAAACATAAAGCAAACCAGTGTACAAGTTACTGTCCTATTTACAGCAACACAGGCAGCATAATTATAATTCAAGTCCAAATATATTAGGATAAGCAGGAAATGCATCATATGTAAAAAAAACAAATCCTCATCTTGGGCTTGTACTGGGAAGACTGGACGTTACAAACCTGCTTTTATTAAAGCAATTCAAACCAAAGTAATAACTATCCTTTTCAGTTCAAAGGATGTGAGGAAAACACTCCCAACTTTTTATAAATGATCTAAAGTCTAGTTCCAGTGTCTTAATCAGTAACAACAGGTTCTTGGTCATTCTCCGCAACATCCTGAGCTGCGAACCAATCTCGCACTTGCTGGTAGCTCATCCTAGATTTCTTGCATAGAGAGTCAAGGTCTTTTTCATGTAGTGAACCTGTTGATAGGTAATAAGTTACCAATGGCTTGATGTCAGGGGAATCTGTACTTGCATGAGATTTTCGTTTGCGGGAAACCTCACCCCGAGTTGATGTCCCAGAACTAGTTCCATTCGTCAAACCACTGCTACTTTGCTGAGCTCCAAGTTCTGCCAAGATCTGGTCACGAACCCCCTTTACCCAGCGCAACTGGCCATTTTTAACAGCATACCGTGTATCCCCAAACCATTGAATAACATCTGCACGGGGTAAACCTGTAAGTTTAACAAGTTCAGTGTAATCCTCACTCTTGGGCCACTGACAGCGCAAGAAATGCTGCTTTAATACATCTAATTGCTCCTTGGTCTTTCTTGGTCGCCCAGCAGGAGTAAGGGCAGGGGATGGGGATGAGGATGAGGATGAGGACGCCCCTGAGACACGCAAAGGAGTCTGTGTGGGACTGGCTTTGGCTGAGTGAGCTGACTTCTTTGATGTGCCAATGTTCTTTGAAAGCGGTTTATTGGGCGAGGCAGACAGTGGTGGGCTGCCAGACGGGGAAGAGTAGGAAGCAGATTTTAATGTTTCTGATGGTTCCCATGGAACATCTGGCTCAGTTTTGCAGGTTGTGGTCAGTTGCAAAGGTTCTTCACTTTGCTCCTCTTCTTTAAAACTGTCCCCATCACCAGAAAGCTCTTCCATAACATCATATCCATCTGTGTCAAGGACCCTTTCCCCAAATGCTTCTAAGCTATTTGACAAAAAAGTCTGAAAGAAATGTGAATTTCTAATCCCATTGCTACGGGCTGCCTCGGAGCCTTTCACTCCATTTTGGAGTCGAGTCTTTTGAGTTGTAAGTTGAAGAGGTTGAATTTGTTGGTCATGTTTACCTGCAACTGCAGTGTTTGGAGAGTAGTTCTGAGCTGCTGCCAGGCTTCCTCGACCAACCCTAAGCTGGTAGCGGCTATCACTGAACCATTTTCGAATGTCGTTACGACTCAATCCAGTTTCTTCCTGCAAACGTCTTAGCTCTGCCTCTGCAGGCCAGTTCTCTCTCAGAAAGCTCTTTCGAAGGGCAGCGAGTTGAGCTTTAGACTTTTTGTAGCGACCATGACGGTGCTGTCGTGAAGATGATTCTGAAAGGTCAAGTGAAACATCAGCTGTTGTGCTTGCTGGTGTGTCTGCTGGTGGGCGGTAAAAGTATGAATCCTGAGGAGGTGGGAGGGTGGAACTAAAACATGGGGCAGTGGGTTTGGCTTGTTTATAGGAATCTGGTGACTCACACTTTGTTTTTTTCCTCTGGGTGGTGAAGCTGGAGAGAGCTCCCTCTACTATATCGCCATCTTTATCCTCAATGACCAATTCCTCGTAACTTTTGCTCTTTATTTTGGTTTCCTCATTTGTTTCAGTGGAGTCGTCATAGAGCTCAGGCACTGCCAGCTTTCGCCGTGTCTCCTCTATCTCTTCTGAGGACCAGCTGATACCATATTTAATTCTCTGCACCATAAACCAAACCTTTACTTTGTCGAGTGGCAAGGCACATATCCGAGCCAGGGTGTTTACCTCATGGGATGATGGGTATGGAAATAAGTTAAAGGCTTGAACCAGCTCTGGGATTGTGTCAAGTTCACGGGTTTGATCCGACTGTGTCCATACTAATTTCAGCCCCTCTGACACTAGAGGCAGGCACACAACAGAGTTGTGGTTGGTGGTGAAACTAGCCACACCACTTGCGTTGCTTTCAGCTGAGCTGGCAGAGTGGTGCAGATCCTTCGAGGAGTGTTTAACTTCAAGCTTTTCTTCACATTCTGTCCTTGATACATTCCCTTCGAAAGACTCCTTTGTGCCTATAAGAAGTCCATTTCTGCCATTATGTTCACTGAAGGTTGCCATGTGGAACAGCAAAATTGGCTCTTTCACCTAAAAATTAAACAAAAACACTGACTTAGTGGCTTATTTTTTTATGGAGTGAGCTGCTGAACTATTCATTTCACAAATAAGATCACTTGAAAGAGAGGGAAAGTTTCTTTCAAGGAATAAAGCTTTGATGATTTTAAAACTTTCTGTTCTCATTTATTCTCAAAGTCAATTATCTGACAGCTGTTCCCCCTCCCCCACACTATGCACACTTAATTCTGAACTCCCAATGAAACTAGTCGTATACTATGTCCAGACTAGGATCCCCTCCCCCAAAGAGTGTTGACTGACTTTTGTTTTGTGAGAGTGGGGGGACTGGTCGCAAAGGGTGGGAGTGCAGGGAATGGGGATCTTTGAGAAATCCATCACAGTCTACTCTCTCACCCCTTTCCAGTCAGGCTTTGTTCCACTCCCAAGTTCTCAGTCCTGGAAGTTAAGTGTAGCCTCTTCACAAAGGCAGATACCACAAGAGAAGCCTGGGGAAGAACATGAATTGAATTAGTCGTACTCAGGTCTAAGTCCTGGCACACTAAGCACATTAAAAACAGCCTTATGAGAAATGTTTGGAAAAACAATCTACATAAATGCAGCCCTGGAGTTAAGCAACAGGTGTTAGGCAAATACTTCAACCAATCAACCAAAATGTCAGTTTAGTAGTTAGGAAGCAACCGTTGAATAAATAGAATTGTAATTCACATACACTTCTTGAACAGTATTTTTCACACTTTTGTCCCAATGCAGTCATTATCCACTTACACAACCAAGTGCTTGAACTACTAATTGGAAACCTCTTATTGTATCAAAAGTGACTCTGTACTGTTCATCTGAGGTTTATTTTTCTGTATTTGAGACAGCAGGGGAAATGTTGCGCATTTAAGAGCTTTACGCCATGACCAACGATTAAGGTCGCTTGAGCCACGCAGAAAATTTTCAAGTGTACCAAAAACATTAGCAAACAATTATGAAATCACTGTATTAGTCATTCGTGACACATTGTAACCAACGGGAATGAGATCATACGGTGACCTCCCCAGTGTTAGGTGTTTTACTTTAATGCGCTTTAAGAGTTTATACATAGTATCTTTGTTTTACTGTAACAAAAAGCTCTAGAAGTTGCTCACTATGCCAGTAGCAATAGCAGTCCAGTGTCTCCCCCCTTATAGCTTTATGGCGTACTAACTAAAACGCTTCTCACTGCACAGGCGCACTTCGCCGTCAGACACGCTTCACTGAAACATAAAAATAAACTTACCGAAAATGCCAAAACAGACCTTTATCCCCGTGATCCGTTTGCGCAAAAAGAAAACAAAAGAAACCCCGCGTTCCCCCTCTTCCACTCCGCTTTTTATGGTCGAAGTTTAGAGAAAGACCAGGGAAACAATACCGTCTGCCTATTTGACCCTTGTCTTATTTATCAAGCACCTCGACGGATTACCGTCGGGATACAAAGATGCGAGACGACCAAGTTTGTCGGCTTTCGTAGGAGTTCAGTCGTCGGCCAAACCCTGCTGTAAAGGACTCAAATCTCTCAATCTGTGAGATCCAGGTCGGAATATGAGTCGCCGTTACTTCGTCCCCCTCAGTCCATCCGTTGTTGCTTTTGTTCTTTAACTGAGAAGTGTTTTCCCTGTCCGGCCAGATCGAGGCGAGGCGGAGCCGAAGACCAGGAAGCCCAGAAGGCCCATCTGACTCTCCCACAGTGACGGCGGGGTGGGTGTGCCAGTCTGGGAGAGCAGGCCATGGATTGGAGGGAGGAGGCGCCTGTATAAATCCGTGGCAGTAGGCTAAACATTTCAGCCCCCCCCCCCTTCTCCAAAACAGGCCCACAAACAACTGAACATCTGATTTGGCTATCAGCAAGGAAAATCATTTCATACATTGAAATCCCCAAATTCATCCAACTCCTACGGTCACAACTTAAAGCAATAAGTAGCGGGATTTTATAACTTTAAGTAGATAAATGTAAATGCATTAACCTACTTAGTTGTCTATTTAGAGTCCTGGACTGATTTTCTATGTATACCACTTAGAACACTAAATGTAAGCAGGGAATGTTGGGCATTTTCACAACATGGAAGACAGTACATTATGCATTTAAAATGAAAACATTATATTATTTAATTGACAGTTTTCAATAGTTTAGAATAGTATATTTAAGTTGAACTACTTTTGAGCCAGCTAACTCAAAACAGAAGTGTTTTATGTGCTGTCAGTATAGCGTAGTCCTGCAAACAGCATTTAAACCAAAGTGAAGCATAACATTTTAACAGCAATTGAGCATTTGAGTGAATTTATGAAAAAGGAATAATCCAAATGCTTGTGGGCCCTGTACTGAAAGAGTTTTATGAAGAAACACTTGGACAGCCCGTCAGAGTTCTCTCTGTTCTGCAGACAAGATAGATGTTTGTGTTCCATGATGTGTCTTCACAGCGATACTGTGTCTTCCAGCGATATGCTGAATTTGAATCAGCTGATATTCCGTGACTGAAAATTCGCAGTATTTCACTGATTTATGTCTCAGTGTGAGGTGGCAATTAAAATGATTTTTTATGCTAATTAATAAGAGTGTCAGAAAGATAAAAACATCCTGTCTGTGACAGAGGTGCACATATCGTTTTATCAGTGTAAAGTTGCTAACCTTTCACAACTCTCAACAGTAGCAAGTGAATATTTCTTTATTATACCAGTAGTTACTTCACAGGTTATAAACATTGAATAGAAATATATCATACATGAAAATATTAATTATGTAATATTTATATGGAGATTACAGTTATTTTATAAACTGCTTCAGAAAATACCCCTCTTTTTCATATTATGACTTCACCATAGCTGACATTAGTGTTAATGTTAAATACAGAAATACGGTAGAACATCCTTCATGTCTCCCTTTCTTAACTCAGACTTCATAGAATGGCATTTATTAAGTATTCAAGTATACTGCCTTGAATGTATATCTAATAATTTCAACAATATCAATATCAAATGTCAAATTTAGCTACCACTCATGGATTTCATCTGAAACCACTGACATACTGTTACATGTGTACCTAGAATTAGGGCCATGTGGAAAGAAAAGTTTAGAATCGGCTGGATGCCAGGCTGAGCATAAAGCGTGGCAGGCGTAGGAATGAAGGGACAACAGCTGACATCCAGGAGAGATATGGAACCTGACTCAGTAGGAATTTTAAGGAAGTGTAATCAGTTACACTCCGTCCTGGAAATGAACAGATAAACAAAATATTAGAAAAAAACGTGTACATCTATGATGAAAAGTTCAAACCTAAAAATATCAATAGAATCAATGAAAAGAAGAAAGAAACTTACCATCAACATCTTGTATCCCGTAGCGTCTTGCCAAGTCACAGGTCATGAGCACTTTCCCAGTCAATGACATCAGATTTTTATCTTTCCAGCAGAGAGAGAAACCAAAGTATGCTTAATTTACAAATAAAATCTGGAGACTGAAAAAACCTGTTAAACCAGTAAACACTTCTTAGCATTAAAGGCAGTTTCTGAAAGCAATGTACAGCATTTGTACACCAAATATGTGCACATAGTTACACAAGTGCTCACTTATGTAAAGTCTGTCTGGCTTGCATTTCATTGTTCATTTAGCAACCTGACTGTGACGTTAATACCATCTTATACAGTATAATCCTACCTTTTGCCAGGTTGACAATGCACTTCCCACTCAGTTCTGTGGTTTCTCCATTGGCAAATACCTCTTTATACTGAGGAAACGAAAATTCAGAGAATTAGCAAAAAAACCCAAAAAACTGATGTCTCTTCTGTGGTTAAGGATTTGCTTTTAGAGAGGAGTCTGACCTTAGAGTTCATGCCCTGTGTATCTTTCTCCAGTATGAGCTGAGACACCAGCTCTGTTTGTACCGCTCCTGGCCAGAGGCTGACAGATGCCACTCCCCTACGCTTAAGTTCGACAGCCATGTCTGCTGCCAGCCTGTCACACTTAAACAAACAAACAAAGTAATTAAAAAAAACAAAAGGTTGATACTTTATGGAGATACTACTGAGTTCTACACTGCATTTAGTTGTGTTTAATGAATTTATGATATGAATGATGACATTTGCCTTAATGAAAGGCAAACTTACTGCAGCTTTACCAACGCCATATGCTACATTGAAGAGGTACCGCAGCCCCCCCATAGATGAAATGGTGACTATCAAACCCTGACCTTGAGCCACCATCAACCGGGATGCATAAACAGAGAAGAAATAGTGGCCCCTGTCAAGTAAATGAAATAGAATAAGGTCAAAATATTTTCGTCAACTAAGTTAAAAACCCCTAAAATAAAGTGCAAGTGAATTCTTTTTGAATTTACAGTAAACATTACACATAGTGTTTTGCATTACTGATGTGGTTTCTTATTTTGCCACATATTCTAGAAGACTTTTTACTAATTGAGAAAACTCCTCCTTCAAATAAAACAAACAAAGTGCAAAACAGGTTGGGTAATGTTTGGATGTAAGAAATTAGACAGGGTTGATGATTAAACAGCATGCCACCAGTGACTCAGTTGACTCATCAGGAATGACTAAGCACAGAAACAGTACCTGAGGCCTGTGTTGTTAATGGAATCCCAAATGGTCGGATCAGTTTCCCAAAACTTTTTCTCAGTATTATCGAAGATATCCTGGAATAACAAATCATCCCCTTGTGACTCTACCAAATTAAATACGTGATGTAACAAGTGGCGTTTCATGAAAGTGTAGTATATCTACCTGTACACCAGCATAGGCATTGTTAACCAGGATATCCAGCCTGCCATTCTGTTCACGTTTAATCTGCTCAAACAGTTCCTCAATGTCTGTGTCTTTCGTAGAATCGCATACAACGGGCACACAGTTTCCACCTCTCTCCTTAACCTGTGTTTAAAACACAAACCTTGGCTATTAACCATAGAAACAGTAACTCTTACAATACCACAAACAGATGCATTGATACATTTCAAGTCATGCACGAAATATGACTAGAGGGAGGAACTGTCTCCCTTAGAAGGCATAACATTGCACAATAATCAGCAAGAGATAGGCTTATGAAAAATGTTTTTGTCCCTCTAAATAATAGTTTACTGTCGAAGATCAACAAAGATCAATACAAAGATCATGCAAAGCTCAAAATTTCACCTCTGTAGCAGTTTGTTTCAGAGTCCTCTCCTGGCGCCCTGTGATGTAGACAGTGGCTCCAGCCTCAGACAGCTGGAGAGCTATTCCCCTGCCGATACCTCTGGAGGCACCTGTTACCACACACACCCATCCAGACAGAGACATTTTCTCCAGGGAAAACAACACCACATACAAATAACTGTAAGCTGAAATATGCTTCAATGACTAAAGGTACATAGGTTGAAAAGAGGTTACTGTAGACAAAGTGCGATCAGAGGTCAACTGGGAATCTGAATAATCTCCACCCACTGTCCAAAGTCCACTTTAAATTCATTCTTTTCTTGCTTTACATAACTGTAATAGACTTAGTCACAGTTATTCAACATGTGCAGTTGTCAGTTGACACCGAAGGTAATGTAATGGATGAATGATATCAGGGAGTTATCGATAAGTGATACCGTAATATAAAATTAAATTTCACATTCGTTAAATGATATTCAGACTCTAAAGTGGCACAGCAGGGTAACCACTAAGTTCCGATAAGAGTAAGAAATACAGAAAATAATACCACACAATAAAGGTTGCTATCGACAATGGCAACGTATTGATACAGCCAGAAACATCTGATCATTTTTTCTCATTACTCAAGAAAAAAAATGTATATAACAAGCTCTTTTTCGTCATAAAAACAAACTTATGCAACTTTTGCGTTTGACCAAGGAATATGCTATTTGTATTACAAAAGTCACATTATTACAAGACAAGTAAGTATGACCAAAAAAAAAAATTAATAACGAGAAACATTCACTTAAACATTTTAGAGAAGCCAAGGACTTTTTAAAGCGATTTGATTAAAGTATTCCTGAAGTTAATCAGGTAGGAAATGTTGCTATTATTTAGAGTAGATTTTAAAATGAACTTTGAAATCTATTGCTGTCTATCTTAGTTGCATTAAAAGATCGATACCTTCTTCCACAAAAAGCGCTGCAGCTGGTTTGCCAAGTTCCAAAAATACTTCTTCTGAGGAAACAGACAAGGATAGATATCATTACAAACGTCACGGCGGTTTTATGAAACTGTTATGATATCATGCTGTTACGCCTCCAGCTATTATGTGTACAAAGGCTATGTGGCTATCGAGGCCCAGAGCCAACGTAATATCGCGAGAGAATGATAAACGTAGCAGAGAGTGGAGGTAACGGTGAGGATTCACATTGTCTAACTTCCTCCTTCGTTTGAATATTGGTGCAACGTGAGCATAGTAAACAGATAGTCAAAGAGTTGTTATTTTCTAATATCATTGTGAACTGCCAGTGACACTTCGAGTTTCGAGTATCGAGTATTGCAGTATCTCTTAAAATTACTTGAAAGACCAATAATGGGTCCAATTTATTGATAAAAGTTACATTGACCAGAATCAGGGAACCATCTTGCTGGTCAGAGTCGGAGGCTGGAGTCGGTCTTTGGTTTAATTTAAGACAATTCACCCATGATGGCGCTGCAATCTTCCTGAGAATACATTAAGCCCTGGAGTACGAACTGTACGGATGATCGTGATGGTTAAAGGAAGCGTACACACACACACACACACACACATAATTTTTTTGTGTGTATGTTACGGCTGTTCAGTGTCTTCAAAAGTTATCAAAAGGCGTATATTCGTCCGTATTTGATGATGAAGACCTTCTTTAGTTTAGTTTAGTTTAGTTTACAGTGTTCCCATTTTCTCCTTTGATAAGCTGACAAAAACATGTGCAACACAGATGCTGATAAATTTGATTCAATGACAAACTAGATACAGTGCTCTGGACTTGCATGACTCAATCTTGTCCTGTGTATTTGAAAATCTATTTGTGCACAGCAGAACCTCAATACATCCAAGACATTGTAATAGTGTTTTTTATGACCTGTTTCGAAAATTCTGCACCATTTGTAGTTTAAACTTTAATAACAAAGTACTTTGTGCTGCACATGTGGTTGTTTCACTGTTGAATATGGTGCAGATATTAATACGTTTAATAATTCAATAATTCATAACCTGGCGTGATCTAATGGAATGTGCACTCTCCTTGCAACTGTAGTGGTGTTGATTCAGTTATAACCTACAGTTTTCCTTTGTCCTACAATATATGTTGCTAATTTTCCCATATCATTATGCCTGGTGGAAGTGACTGCACATATGTAAATTTTGCAAAAAACATGTGGCTCCTCGAAGGGAATGGTTTCTTTCTTCTAAATTAATAGAATACTTAAGTAAAAGAAATATGAACTGTATTTCAAGCATACTTTGTATACTGTTGCTTATTGTTTTTCTATTAGCAATTTTATATATTGGTAATATCAATAACAGCAACAACATGTTTGAGACCAAGACTGTCCCTACTGCAAATAAAAATTATATTTAAGAGCAAAATAAGAAACACTGCAGCAAAAAAAATGGCTTGAGTGCATGTAAAATAAATTAGTTTAAACTGTGATAGTGTGAATCAACAATTTTGTCTGCAAATCCAAAACCTTTGTTTGCAAACCCAAAGGTTTTATTTGGGAATCAGATATTGTGTCTGCATGTCAATTTCATCGTGGGTGGAAAGTACACTGAAACATGTGAGACAAATCTCTGTTGACCATTCTTGATCAACCATACATCCATTTTTCCAAGTGCTGTGTTAAGTAACTTCCAGGGTACTGAAAAGCTGAATCAGATTGGCCGAAATCAAAATTTTAATTATCATCATTATTATATTTAATTATTATAATTATTGCATAATTTAAGAAAAAAATTCAGTCAATTTTTTCCTTACTCACTTTTTGAAATTTACTGCCATCTGAACTTGGGAAATTTTTTAAGTGAAGAAAAATTATAGTTTGACTTCATTGTTTAATAATATACACACATGATTGAATTACATATTTTCTCACTACTAACATAACAGTATAAAGGGGCACAGTATAACTCAACTGGCAGAGCTGACATCCTGTGTATGGAGACTATGCATCCTCATTGCAGCAGTCCTGGGTTCACCTTCATTCAAAGGCCCCTCATTTCTTGTCTCATCTTCAGCTGTCTTGTTGAAATAAAGGCAAAGAACCCTGAAAAAACTTTAAAAAACCAAAAAAACATGTCCATAGAGATTCGCAGAAAGGTTTGGTATTAGATATAAAAATCCCTGTTTAAAAAAAAAACTCCTCAGAAGGAACATCTCAGTTTTCACTGCCCAATTTAAAACCATATCTGCCGAAAGTTCCCGATAAAACTGTAAATTGGACATTGCTACTGGAACTAGTGAGATTTGTCATCAAGCTTAATGTAATTTAGATATGTTCAAAAAATTGCCAAAAAGTGTACCTCAAGAAACTCAACATGATTTGATGAGATGGCTCTTTAAATCATACTCTAATTTGTTTCTTAAGTTTTTTGTTTTTTTTGGCAAATTTGAATTTTGGACAGATTGGATTTGTTGACACTCAGATTTCACAACTATTTTACAGGAAAATGACTGACACTGACATTGGATAGTTGCACATTCACTGGTGGTGAACTTTTAGCACAGATTAGATTAGCACAGAGATATGCTTTTTGTCTTCAGTCTGCTTAGTCAGTCTACAGCCTTTGTCATTCAAAATCCTTGAGACATTTGTTGGAGGATACACTTTGCAGTTACATTTTTTTCTGCATTCAAAATTTTCTAATTGGTGGAATACAGCAACTTAAGGTTAATGGCATCCAATTCAAAAAAAGAAGCGCATAATCACAAACAGTTCTGTAATTGTTTCAACACAAAAAAATCTACGGGAAATGTATGGGAGGAAGCCAAAATCACTTTTCAAGCCAAACAAAGCAAATGCTGATCTTTTGAGGTGTGCAAATATTAGCTTTTACAAAGACTTTTTTTCTATTTTCTCATGCTTTTTAAAGGAACAGAAGAATATGGTGTTTGAAATAAAAAAAATATATACTGTTTGTCAAAATTTTGAGTCTGCAAAGTAGAATCTTCTATCCTTTATGAGAAAGTTTACCATGGACAGCAACAGGTAACACAGGTCAGGGAAACAACATGTTGTGGTTGCATATTCAATGTACGGTACAATATAAAGATTACCAGACTGATAGAGGAACACAAGAAGAAATCTTTTAGGCAATTATTATTTACCCACATATGGGCCTTTATAAAAAGTCTTGTGAAACATTTCAATCATTAACTCAGTGTAAATAGATTTGTTCAGTCATCATGTGCCTTGCAGAATATACCATTACAACTTCAGAATATGTCACAAAAAATTCGAGTTCAATAAACTCCTCACCCACATTTAATTTACATTATGCTACATTCACAGACAAGTGCGAGTTCAGTTAAATTATTTTCCACAGTATTTGCAGTCCAACAAGAATTTGTATCGACTTAAACTCCAATTTAATCTTATTTTTTTTCCATCTAGTATTTATTATTTCATCTTCTTAAGTCATTTTCTTAAATTTCTCAAGTTTATTTTTCACCTGT
Source organism: Acanthurus leucopareius (assembly GCA_029814765.1). Lineage (NCBI taxonomy): Eukaryota > Metazoa > Chordata > Actinopteri > Acanthuriformes > Acanthuridae > Acanthurus > Acanthurus leucopareius. The sequence goes on from JAQMCX010000008.1 coordinate 4,986,051, forward strand.
CATCGAGAAATAATTGTCTGGACTGACTTGAACACAAAGACATTATAGGTAGACAGACTACTTATAATACCTAGTAATGTTTGTTCATGATTTAAAAATTTTGGTCCACTGACACTCTGACATGTATTGATTTCTCTAATTATTAACACAATGTTTGCATGTTTGCTGCAGATAAATCAAAATGCTTGCAATACCATAAATAATAAACTTGAAATCAGACTGTATTTACCTTTAAATATTGCTTTTCAGTTTTTTTTGGCTTTGTGATGTATTAGTTTTACTCTCTGTTATATTACTTGTAGTTTATCTTGTTCTTTTTTGTCTTTTACAAGTGTTCTGTTTTTTAAGAACTAAAACTATGCTCTGAAAGGTGCTATCTGAGTAAGTTTTCTTTTTGTTGTTTTTCTTCCTATAGTTGTTAAAATTTAGAACAGCATTGGTCTTTAATTTCCTTAAACTTTTTGTTTAAGTGTATAAAAACTAAATAGTTGTAAAGGTGTTCAGATTTTACTTGCTTTCAGCTCTTTGTAATTGCTGTTATTGGTTTGCTCCTCCTTTTTTGGGAAGCCAACCCCGCCCCCAGATGTCAGTCATTCAGTGGTCAATAAAAACGTTTTGACTGCTTATAGACAAGGAAGAGTTTTGACACACAAGGCAAGCTGTGCAATGGCTGTGGGTTCGTACCTCATTTGGATTCCCCTCCTCTTCTGTGTCTTTCAAGCCTCTGACAACAAACGCGGTAATGAAGAGCAATCCATTAATTCTGTGCTCCGGTAGTGAGCAAAACTAAAATGCAAGATTTTTTTCACTCTTCCAGTTACATTCAATCGATTGTTAATCATGGATTTTGTCTGTTTTCTGTCAAAACTTCAGTTGGCCTGACAGTAAAGTCAGATGTGGACAACATCCTTTCTCGGATCCCAGTGAGTTCTTCAAACTGTGATTTATTGGCTTAGATAAACACATTAGAAAGTCCTGAAAAGTGCTCTGTCTTCTACCCCTTTGACTTTAGATAATTCTACCAGAAGGAATCGATCCCAAGAATGTAAATGTAACGGTATGTGACAAATATGTTTTTTATATATATATATGTCTCCTGTGGTTTGTTGTTACTGTTTTGCTACCAACATTAAACTTTTAAAATTAACCCATTAAATAAAATAAACCCATTTAAATATTTAAGATTCAATCTGCTTTTTGTATTTATTTCAACAAATTTAATAAATTTTCCCTACAGTCAATCACTATCAAAACTTGTGTTGGTAAGTGGCTCTTTATACTTCCTGCTGTGAACAAATAATAGTAGGTGGAATACACTAAGCCCCAATGATCAAGTACCAATTCTAGTGATTGGATTAGAAAAGTAAGGAATAGCTCTTGCTTGTCATTGGTTTAACATCGGTATTTTTGACAGAATATTGGTTAAGGTAAAAAGTCTCAATGTAAATGCTCACAATGGTTTAGGGAGAGACTATAATACTAAATAAACACATTGTGACATATTCTGTTCAATATTTAACATCTGATATAACTTACATGCATTTTCAGATATGAACGAGCAGCTGAAACTGCTTAAAGAGCAGCTTGAGCAGGCAGCTCTTCTGAACAGCAAACGAGGTGAGTATTCATCCTGCTAGAATCTGAGATCTTTCACTATTTAGGACTTTTTCTCTGATGTAATATGAACTCTTTCTCACAGATAATGAAACCTTTGGGTTGAGGAGCGAAGTCAGACTGCTGAAAGTACAGCTTGCCACATGCAGTTCTGCAGCCTCAGCAATTACAGGCTGTAAGCTTTCGATTGTAAATCACACTGTACAAACAGTGTATGGCACATGTTCAGGAGAAACATTTGGACCAATATAATCCAGTGTTTAACTGTATCTTTTACTCGACAGCTTATCAAATCCAGTTGCAACACAAAATGAAGCATCTTCTGGAGACTTTTGATAGTGATAACTTTCTGAGTAAGTTCACCTAACTTCCTGTTAAATGTCAAATATTTAGTTTATTACTCTGGAAGGCAATTTCTGTAGATTTTTAATTCTATACTTGAGCAGAATTTGGGTTTGATCTCATGTAAATGTTTTTGTCTAGTTCTGAAAACCATTGCACTCGCTAGGGAGGTGAATGTATTACAGAGGAAGGTCAAACATGCTGCTAATTCTACTAAACCTACTGATGAAATCAGAGGTGAGTGTGTCTTTCCTGCTCTACATTTGTAGATACAATCAACAGATATTTTTATTCATCTTTAATTATTTGAACATGGCTACAACTGTTTGATATTTTCCTCTGCTAAATTCTAATTCAGTTGGGAACACCAGCTTTATATATCTTTGAATTAAAAGTTTGTGTGTGAAATTGTCTCTCACAGCGCTGCAGAGAGAGCTACAGGAGAAAACAGCTGAACTGAATTCTAAGACGCAGCAGGTTGAAGGGAGCCACATATACTCATCACTGAGTAGGAGCTTTTTTTGTTTACACGACATTTGTAGAACAGCTGTAAGCAGTCATTAAGTGTCTTAGTTTCTGTTGAAGATGCTGATTAATTATGATTTGTTCAAACTTTGTTATTAATCTATACAAAGCAGTTAATGGTTCTTACTTGACATTTTTGTGCGTCCTCAGTTCTTCAGATCATCTCGCTGCAAAATCAGATCTGGGATTTGGAAGAGGCAAAGGCAAGAAGAGGAGACACTAGTCTTCAACCAGACCAGCAAATTCTTGGTAAAATTCTGCTCTTTTAACTGAAATACTTGCATGTTAAGCTACAACACCATTTTTAAAAAATCTTGGCTTGCTGTAGAAAACATGAATGCATGTAAACATAACTAAAAAAAGGAATGCAGTCATAAACAAAGTGAGTGTTTACTGACAGTGCTTTTTTTAATGTGTTCCCAGTCCATGTAGTAATATCCTTTCTGCAATCATGTGTTTCACATAGTGGTGAACTTAGTCCCACCTTTGCTGATGAATGACTGAGCCTTTCACTGATGTCCTTTTTATACCCTGTCATGATCAGCTGCTACCAATGAACCCGTTTACTACATATAGAATATTCCAAACAGCAGCTGCCTCTTCCTTTTACAATTAAAAAGTTTAATTTTTGAATTAAAATTATAATTGCTCAATTAACCACACTCAGGGGGCCTTTCACCTACAGTATGAGCAGTACTTTATGTAGCTAATGTCAGCATACTTTAACAAAATTAGTAGTTAAACAGCAGCTGATCTTATAAAAGTATTTTTTGTTGTTTTTTTCATTGCAGTTGCAGCTGACTACATAAGTTACATAATCTGGCTTTGCATCATTTCACTTTGTCTTCTTAAGATTTAGTTTGGTTGGGCAAAGTCCATCTTTCAGCATTAATATGTCTGTGTTCACGATTTGTTCTCTGCTCAGCTCTAGAACGCCAACTGAACTTAAAGATCAGTCAGCTGCGAGGCAACAGAGACTCATCCTCGGCAAGTCAGTACTTTTTTCTATATCCGTCAATAATTTCATCATGATTAACAATGTTAAAGGTTTGAGGCTGAACATTTCCTGACACATGTTCTGTTTGTCCTCCAGTGCTGGAGCTGATTTCTGTGCAGAGTAAGATTGCAATGATTCAGAGGCTCATCAGTGTCCACATTGAAGAATCAAGGACTAGTACTGCAGGTGAGTCCCTATACCTTGTGTCTTGAGAATTAATAGTATTTTAGTTCCTGCCTTTACTTGAGAGTGTTATTCTTTACCCAACAAATCATTTTGGTTTCTTTTTCAGATTACCAGAGAAAATGGAGACAAAAACTTGATCTCCTTAAAAGGAAGATTTTACAGTTATCTCGTGATGAGAACAATTCCGAACTTAGTAAGTGTGCAACTTAAAAGAAATGCACTATTTGTTGGGGTTTTTTTTGGTTTTTTTTTAGAAAAGCATTAGTTTAAAATCCCTTTTTTGTCTCCAGCCTTGGAAATTTTTGAGCTGCAGAAAGAAGTGGATGAATTCAGAAACATCATGATAAGTGCAAGAAGGACAGCTGATTCCCAACTTAGAGGTGAATGATCCTACATTTCTTTTAGGCTCATTTTGCTTAAATTTATTTAGTTGAAAGTCACACTTGTGCTCATCTAATGTAATAAAACACGTAAGTCATAAATAGTCTTAAAAAATGGTTTTTTCATCTTAGAGATAAGAGTTATATTGGAGGAGGAGAAGAAAAAGCAAGAAAACTTACAGAAACAACTAGAGGAAACAGATTATGGCCAAGCACAACTGAGTAAGTATGACTATGAAAGAGGCAGACTGATCTCTGCCCTCTCCGGGTTCATCTCTGCATTATAATTTTAACTTACAACAAATTAATAAATTAAAAATTTAAAACTGAAAGTGTATTTTATCAAATCTTAGATAGCCTTCTTTACTTTTATTTTTGTTATGTTAAAAAAAAATTTCAATCATTAAATTCTTTTCTTTTACTTTGACCAGTCATGAAAATTATCAGTGTGATGAAAGACATGAGAGAACTGCAGGTAAATGAGAAAGAGGTGACAACACCAACAGCTACCACCAGTAAGTCTTCCTCTACTACTTCAGTTGTTAATGTGAGGCTTTAATACAGCTGATAATTTGAAGAAAATAAATGCTGTACGTATTCCTTCACCTAATCTCTTTCGTTTCATTCAATCAGCTCTGCAGGCTCTGCTTGAAGCCAGAGAAAGGGAATATGCCAAGGCTCAGGCTGAAATAAAAGGTGAGTCTGCTTTGCTTTCGTTGATAAAACTGCTCTGAAAACTTAAAAGCACAATATCAGCTCAGCTTTTGATGACCTTGCTTCTTCTTTCTATCACAGAGCTGCAGAGCAAACTGCAAAAATACTCTGGACTCGAGGAAAGACATGAGCGTAAGTTTTAACACGACCTCAGCTGAAGGCTCTGATGATTCAAGTTTTACTTTCAGTTAAGATTTGATTTGTGTGTGTGTTTCTATTAGAGGTCAAGACTGAATTTGAACAGAAAATTGCAGAACTGAACCGTCTCGGAGACTCCAAAGCAGCCCTCGGTGAGTGGACATCTGTAGCAAAGCCATTTTAGACTTAAAGCAGTGCAGTACAAACATATAGCGGAAATGTCTCTGACCACCCAATGAGAGGTGTAAAAACGTTATGTTTGCTCTTTTTTGATTGGATCAGTCCTGAATGTGATGAACCTGCACGATGAGCTGAGGGCTCTGAGGGAACTGATCTCCAACACAGACAATCAAGACAAGATCTCAAGTGAGTAACAGTGGTCACGGTGGCATTTGACACTGCAAATGTGGATGTGAATGTGTCTGAATAGAATGTTTCTTCCGGCATTAAAAAATATCTACACTTCGCTTGATTTTTGAAACTGGTTGAAACAATCAACTTTTTTTTAACAAGGTCTGAAAAGATGTTCTTCATTGAAAATTTGCTTTGCTTTCCTGATTTATCTTTTTTTTCTGTCTGCTAAAAGAGCTGCAGTTGCAACTGGAGGAGAAGCAAGAAGAACTGAACTCCAAGACTACTGACTTGGAGAGACTGACTCCAAACCCCAAAATAAGTGAGTTTGATAAACTGTGTCCCTTACTCACTGTTCTCGTTCTAAGCAGCTAAGTAAATGCAGGAATGAAAAGTTACGATTTTAAAAGTGTCTTAACGTTCAACTGCAGCTAACCCCTGTTGTTAGAGGTATTTTAATGTTCATTTTATGTCACTGCACATACTAACAATAAAAACAGACTCAAACAAATAAAAATAAATCTCAGCGTTGATCTGTCAGCACCTGCAACAAAAGTGCTCTGCTCTTGAAATTTAGCTAGCTAGCCTGCTTACACTGTAGCATTCAGCTAGCTAGTGCAAAGTCACAAAATTGGAAACTTTTTCAAAAAGTTTGAGGCAGCATACAATAAAGTACGGGCTAACTGCCACGTGCTGATTTTTAAACATTTGCTGTAGTATTGTCAATGGGTTTTTTAAGGAAAAAAAAAAAATCTTCCAACATCATTTGAGGGGCCTTGGCATAGAAAAGTTCGGAAACCCCTTGTCTAGAGTTTTATCATGTTGAATTGTGTGCTTATTAGGCCAAGTATTGCTGGATAAGATATCATGATTTTTGTGGAACAAAACATCATCATATCAGAGGATCTTTAATACATTAGTTGGTTGTGCCTTTTCTTTTTGGCCTCTTTTGACCATTTTTGTGTTCATTTTAAATTTTACATATCAAGTTTTGTGTTTGGTGACATTAGCATTGGCTTTTATAAATGACTTTAAATTTATTTACAAGCAGTTTCAGGTAATCAACTGTGTGATCAACTCCTATTCCAAAGAATGTTAAAAAATAGAAAGAAGTAGTCAGAGGCTGCTTCGTGAAGGCTCTATCAAACTCTGTTCATGTTTATTTCAGTTTTAACAATTATTGAGCTGCAGAATGAGATACGGGACCTCGAGAAAAAGGCTGCCAATGAGACGAATGGAAACACTGTAAAAGGTCAGTCTTATTCTTACAATGCTAATGTTCCAATTTAGAGGGAACTTAATTATGAAACTTAACCACTAATGTCTAAATGTAATATGGAAAAAAAAAAAAAATTGATCACTTTTTCCAGAGTTGCAAAACAGAGTGAATGGCCTTCTCTCTGAAATAGATGACAAAGACAACATAAAATTGGGTGAGTGTAAAATAATTATGAAAAGCCTTGCTGCAGTATATTTTGTTGTGAACTACACAGTTGCCCTCTCTGTGGTGATCTGTTTCAGTGCTGAAAATCCTGAGCCTGCAGAGTCAGGTGGAACAGTTGCAGAAACAGTTGTTAGACCTTCAGATATTACCACAGGCGACTGTAACCCGTAAGTATCTGTAATAATTCTTTACAAATCCCCTGATCTCTACAACATGAGCACCATATAGAAAAAAAAGGGTTTATGGCTGGTAACTTTAAACTGTTGTTTTTTTTAAAAAAATGCTCAGAATGAAGTTAGGTAGAGGAAGTAAAAAAGTTATCATATGATGCGATGGTGTCAGTTGCAGCTTTCTAATTTGTCTCAGAGCTCAGAAATGATCTCACAACCAAGGAGAACGAGCTGCGAGAAATTGTCAACGAGGTGAGAAGGAAGAATCAGACAAATGCCAGGCTGAGTAAGTAAAAAGGGAATGTGTCTACATTCATTAATAAAATTTTTCTGAAATATATTTTGTTTGAAAACACAATTTTTGTTTCGTAGTTCTGACAATCACTGATCTGCAAAACCAGCTGAGAAACCTAGAAAATGAGCGACAAAGTAATGAAGCAACATCGTCTTCAACAATTAAAGGCAAGCATCTCATTTTCTATCTTTTTTTCTTCTAAGATCACTAATATCGCTTCATAAATATTTGCTGTTTGATGATGTGAGGCAAATTTAACTTCTCTAGAGCTGAGGGAACAACTGAAGATCAAAAGGGAGGAGCACTCTCGTGATCGAGCTCAGATTAAAGGTAAGCTATGATCTCTCCGTCAGGTTCTCCGTCACTGTTTGGTTTATTGTGAAAAAACCTTGGTTAACTTTCCATGGTTTGTCTTAAATCAGCTCTGCAGGCTCTGCTTCAAGCCAAAGACGGAGAATATACCAAAGCTCAGGCTGAAATTAAAGGTGAGTAGATGTTTTTCCTCATGGGATTCTCAGAATAAAGACTCCTCTGAAGGTCAAGCCCTGATGACCTGGTTTCTCTTCTTCACACATCAGAGCTGCAGAGGAAACTAGATTCAAGAACAGAAGAATGCTCTGGACTTGAGGAAAGATATGAGCGTAAGTTATAAACATGACTTCAGATAAAGGCTCTGATAAATTAGGTTTCATTTTCAGTCCTGATTTGGTTTATGTGTGTGTTTCTATTAGAGGTCAAGACTGAATTTGAACAGAAAATTGCGGAACTGAACAATACTGGAGACTCCAAAGCAGCCCTCGGTGAGTGAACATCTGTAGCAAAGCCATTTTAGCCTTAATGCAGTGCAGCATATATAAATGTGAGAATCATGAGAGGTGTCTTCTGCTCAGTGGGCTTCAGACTGCAAACTGTGTAGTTATGTTTGCTCTGTTTTTACCGGATCAGTTCTGAATGTTATGAACCTGTATGATGAGCTGAGGACTCTGAGGGAACTGATCTCCAACACAGACGATCAAGACAAGATCTCAGGTGAGTAATAGTGGTCATTGCCACCATTTTCTCTGCCTCCCCTACTTCTCACTGTCATTACTGTGTCTCCTCACAGAGCTGCAGAGACAAGTAGACAAGAAGCAAAAAGAACTGAACTCCAAGACCGCAGACATAGAGAGACTGATTCCAAACCCCAATATAAGTAAGCACATTGATTCAAGACACCATGATCATTTGGGTTAAAAGGCCAAATCATCTTTCCGTCAGATTTTGTCAGCAGCATATATATATTTTTTTGTCATTTTATCATCCTTAAATGTAATTTAACATTGTAACACATTTATTTAACACAATTATTTAAAAACTCATCCACACAATGAGTAGAAAAGAAAGTCCAGTTTCAGATAGCTCACATATCTGATTCCAGTTTAAAATACTAAAAGAATCATTGAGAAATAAATAATATAACTGAGTATGTAGCCTTTAATGTTACTTTTCTTAGGCAGATAGGCCAGTCCAACTCACTGTCTGTTTGTTTGTTTCAGTTTTAACAATCATTGAGCTGCAAAATGAGATAAAAGACCTTGAAAAAAAGGCTGCCAATGAGACCAATACAAGACAGATAACAGGTATTGCTCATTCAAAATTCAGTCGTTCCAATTATAAGGAAATGAATTGAGAAATTAAATCATTAATGACAAAAAATTGTATCCACTTCTCCCAGACTTGCAAGAAAGAGTGGATGGCCTTCTCACTGAAATAGATGACCAAAGCGATGGAAACACAAAACTTAGTGAGTTTAAAGTAGTCGTGAGCAGAAAAGGCTCACGATGAAGTTGTTCTTTCTCTCTTCCATCTCTTTGATGAGAGAGCTTTTTTTTTTTATTTTCCTGCACAGTTTGTTGGGCATCCTGTTACAATATCTGTTAAGCTAAACCATATATTTGCTCTCTCTGGTGTGATGTTCCTCAGCACTGCAAATCTTGATGCTGCAGAATCAGGTGGAGCAGCTGAAAAGACACTTGTCAGAACTCCAGACGTTGCAAACTGCTCAGGCAGCACGTAAGTATCACCAGCAACCTCCACAAATCCCCAGAGAACCTTATCATGACCTATTGCTAAGGTTGTTGGCTTGGCTGTTTTATTGTATCCTGATCTTATGCATATGATTAATAAATGTTATTCAACTTCTTAAAATTTGTTTTAGAACTCAAAAGAGATTTAACCACCAAGCAGAATGAGCTGCAGAAATATACCAATGAGCTGACAGAAAAGGATCAGAAAAATGCCAAGTTAAGTAAGTAAAAAGGAAACACGTCTACATACATTTCTGAGAATTAGCCTCAGATATTTTCTGTGTAATAGATCATTTCTGTGTTTCTCAGTTCTTACAGTCACCAATCTGCACAACCAGCTCAGGAACCTAGAAAATGAAAAGCGCAATGAGAGTCATGCAACTTCTACTACAATTTCCAGTAAGCTCCCACTTCCCTTTGACATTATTAAATTAATTTGTAACTGTAGCTCCTTCTTAAGTTAACCATACCTTGCTCCTTCTAGAGCTGAGAAAACAACTGAAGGAAAAAGTGGAGGAGAATGCTCGTGATCAGGCTGAGATCAGGGGTAAGTTCTGTACTAGCATATGCAGCTTTTCAACAGAAGAAATGAAAAGACTTATAATAAATGTGAATGTGTTTTTGTGCTAGCTCTGCAGAATCAGCTGAACCAGACGGAGGCACAGTGTTCCAATTTTGAGCAGAGACTGAAAGGTGAGTGTCAACTCACTGACTTGTTACTTCCTGGTAAAGTTAAACTCCTTTCACTCCATTGTGGGAAATCAAAAGGTTCATTGTTTTTTTTAAATGTAACTTCTAGTGAAACATAGGAGAGTATTCACAAAGTTTTTCATTTTTCAAATGGTGATTGGGTGCTGTACCACACAAAGATTACATAATATGTTACTGGTATGACTAGTTTCCCACAATAAGAGCTAAATCCAGTTAAACAATGAAAGGAAAGACACAGAGAATATTACTCACAATCTTGTAAATCCACCCCTCAAGAAGACTCATCCAGACTTAATAGGCGGCTTTTTACTCTCCAATAAAAACTGAAGCACCATGGGTTGCTTACAGGGGGAGCCAGAGGAATCATTAAATAACTGATTACAATAATCCTGGGTAAGATAGACTTGATGATATGAATTTGAAAAAGTGTAGATTTTTTATAGGATTCATATATTATTTGATACATATATACACAATAGAGAATATTTAGTATTATTTAGTATACAGTATTTCATCAACATCATTGAAGAAACTATTGATACATGATATCTGTTTACTAATTTAAAAAAATAATGAAGATATTTGGCCCTATTTCTTGCCAGCTAATAGCTTTTAAAAAATATAAATTTGGAGGGTTTTCTTACATGAATGAAAATATCATCTGCATAAAGTGATTGAAATGTTGTGTTATGATCTGATCATTTTCTTGTGATTGCCAGATAACTGGCAGAAGTGAATAGGGGTGAGAGGGCAATTCTGAAGGTTTTTGATGTTGAGGTTGTTGAAATGTTTGATCTTGTTCCCTCATGGGATCAACAGTTGTTACAAATGTGTCCTTGTAGATCTGCAGAGTGACCTGGATACAAAAATGAAGGAACTGCAGTCCAAATCTGACACTGTTACTTCACTTGGTAAGGGTTTTTTTTTCCAACAGTGGTGAGAGCTGAATCATTATATTCATGTAAAGTTCAAGGCATAAGAAAAGCTTTGTTAGTTTAGTTCAACAGCTTTTAAATCTGGTTCTTTCAGCTCTTCAAGTTTCTACTCTAACTCTGCAAATAGAGGAGCTTAAAAAACAACTTCAGAACACTGAATCTGAAACCAAGATAAAAGGTCAGAGTGTGTTTGTGTGTGTATTTGGTATATATTGTCCTTTGTTTGATAAGGTACACCATGTATGAGATATTTAGTTTCCATGTTTAAAGTGAGCATTCTAGTAGTCGCATATAATATTGCAATGGTGAATTAATAAAATAATTTAAAAAATGGCTGCTGTGCAGCTAAATGACAGAAAAACATGTACACAGTGATGTTATTTGTTATTTGAAATGAGGCATGAACAACAAAAGGCATACAAGTAACAAACTGGTTTTGTTTTTCTTTAGAACTTCAAAAAACTTTAGATGAGAAGACTGAAGAGCTGGCCAAAAAAACAGAGGAGCTGAAAGAAAGAAGTGCTCAACCTCAAAGACGTAAGTAGAACACGATTAAATCCTGCTGAAAGATTATCACCAAACAATATGTACGGACAAAATGGGAATTTACACATGTTAGAATACGATTATAAATGTTTCACCCTTCCTTTAGTTCTACAGATCATTGCAATACAAACAGAGATTGAGAAACTGGCCAGTGTGGCAGTAAATGATACAGATTACAACAAGATAAAAGGTGAGTGAGGGAAATATATCTTTAGTTTTTCAACTACACATGTTAGATCAGTATCAGTTTTGATTATATTTAATGAACCACACAAACAAGAGATGTGGTCTCATAAATAATGATGTTCTTTGTCTCTTGTCCTCAGCGCTGAAAGACCACTTGGACTATTTGATTGACGGAATTCAAGATGAGAACAATGAAAATACTAAACTGAGTGAGTCATCTTCAAAATGATAGTAAAATGTCATTGTTGCATCATTGTTGAACTGAAATGATTTCATCCAATCTGTCTTCTGTAGTGTTTCAAGTTTTGGCTCAACAAGATGAGATAGCAAGACTAAAGAAGCAAGAAGAGAGACAGAATAAAGCAGAATTGGAGAAAATTAAAGGTGGGAAGCAGCACATGCAAGTCAAATTTATACTGAATACTTTTGTCATCTTAAGGAGACAAAACATTCATTCTGTCTTTCTTAAAGAGCTGGAGAATAAACTGGAGGATGTCAGAAATATGATTAAAGAAAAGACGCTGCTGCTGGACTCAAGTGACGTAAGGATTGCTAACTTGTGTAAGTGTTACGCCCCAATTTGGTAAAAAAAAAAAGCAAAAATCAGAATTCGTAAGTTGCGCCAGGAAACTAAAAGCAGCTCGCTTTGTCTTTGTTTTTATTTTTGTTTTTTTTCAGCGTCTCAGATTATGAACCTTCACAAGAAACTCAAACCACTGGAAGATGAGATTTCATACCTCAAAGAAGCAAATGCTGAGAACCTTGAAGGTAAAGAACAAAATGTGACAGTTCTGTTGTAACATGAAATGAGGTTATACATACACAGATTTTGATTTCATGATTTGTTTTGTTTGATCTATCATTAAATCTTTTTCAGAGCTTCAAAAGAGACTGAATTTGTCAAAGAGGCAACTGCAAGACAGTGAACTTCAACTCAAGACAGCAGATGCAAAGAATTTTCAATATAGTATGAAGTTCTTATTTGAGAATGTTTCATCTCATGTTGTTTGATTCTCTTAAGCACGGTGTGACACTGCAGCTGTATCTGTCTCTTTTCTAGTAATGGAGATCGCTGATCTGAGGGCACAGCTGAAAAAGGCTCAGAAACTGGCATCCAGAGTCACTAAGCAATCCATTAATGGTTTGTCAGTCTGTCAACATTCCCACAATATGTTTCTGCTGTCATCCAACACAGTATTTCTTACTTATTTCTTACTGTGCAGGTAGAATCGACCTTATAAATATTCCTCAGACTATCATGCAGCAAATAACTCAAGTCTCTGTTTGGTTAAATAACATCCTAAAACCTTACTTTGTTTTATGTAATGTTTTTTAAAACAAAGTCTACTTGTTTTTTTCATGCAATTATGGATTTTTTTGTCTTTTCCCTTAGAACTGGAACAAGAGGTAGAAAAACAACAGACACAGAACAGAAAACTTGAAAACACGAATGCCGGTATGTTGCAAAGTCTTAGAAGGGTAATTAAGCATTTCAGAAAATAAACCTATGACTAAGATGCTAGATACTATAAAACTACAGCCGGAAGCTGATAAGCTTAGCAGATATATTTTTAGAAGAATTTAATTAGTTCATTAAAGCTTGTTAAAACTTCTCTTGATTTTTGGTGTTTATAATATATGTATATCTTTCATCCTCCAGACTTAAAGCAAGAGGTCCAGGAACTAAAAAAGTGCTGCAGTGATGCCAGCACCGAGTGTGATGGTGAGTTCCTTAATATCATTATACATTTACTGTAGCTGTCTTTGAGATCTAGTGGATCATTGGATGTAGTTTTTTTAACTAAATATTTTATCAAACAGATTTACAGACACAACTGCAACAAAGCCAGGAGGATGCGTCTCGCCTGCAGCAGCAGCTAAATGAGAAGGATGCCAGCCTTATACAGCTGCAGCAGGAGTTAGAGGAGAAGAGCAGGGAGAATAACAACCTGCAGGATGATTACAACAGTGAGTTCACCTCTCCATCCATAGACATATAAATAGTATACTGTAGTCTATATTAGAGGAAATGTAATGGTAAAATTACCCAGTAAATCCTGTATACTTGAGTCAGATCATTCTTGCTGTCTCTACTTTTCTCATTGCTAGACCTGCAAAATGAGAAAGAAAAACTTGAGGCCTCTGTACAAGGTACAGTATTTCTTTTCTGTTCACACACCACCACTAAAACCATCACACACACATTGATAGACACACACAAAAAAAAACTGCTGTTTTTCTCTCTTCAGACCTTCAAAACCAACTAAATGATGAGGAAGAAAAGAAGATTTACCCCTGTGAGTCTCGCACACATATGAATCACACACAGTTTATTTAACTTCTCAGAAGCTGAACAAAATCCTACTTAAATCCTACATAATTTTTATCCTGCATAAATTTCATAATAAAAATATACGGCCCCACACATACAAACACACTGTACACAACAGACTAGTTGGGTATTGTATAAATCTTTAGTTTACTAGTACAGCTCAGCATGTTAAAAAAAAAGTTGTGTATCTTCTGTTGCTCTGGCAGAGCTTTGTCAGGTAAGTTTTCCAAACAAGATGTCGTCCTGCTGCATTATGGGAGATGTAGGACCTAATGTAGCTTGACTAATCGGCAGCCTCCAAGGCCCAAAAATATACTTTACTACAACATACTATAGTAGAGTGCTGCTTTAAGCTTTTTCATGTTCATTTCTTCTCAAAATGTGATGCTACAACGCATATCATCTATTATATTTCTTGGTTTACAGCAAGGATGACCTTTGACCCAAACACTGCAAATCCAAGAGTAGTGCTATCTGAGGATAATACTGAGATGTCCACTAGCGAGCAACTGCAAGACGTTCAGGACCACCCAGGCCGGTATGATGTGGTTCTTGCTGTTCTGGGCAAAAAAGGCTTCTCAGGTGGCAGACATTACTGGGAGGTGTCTGTAGCTGGAAAGAATTGTTACCACCTTGGGATGGCCAGTGAATCAGCTCCAAGAAAGGGTTCAATATCATTCAGTCCAACAAATGGTTACTGGACCATAGTGCTGAACAAACAGGGTCAGCACAGAGCTATTGATAGGCCAGCTGTTAACATCCCGGTTCAGACCCATCCTCTTACACTGGGCATTCTGCTGGATTACAAAAAGGGACAGATCTCTTTTTATGATGCTGCTGCCAGATCTCATATGTACACATTTGTAGGTCAACGGTTTAGAGACAAAATCTATCCATTTGTCAACTTTTGTGTTGAGGACGAAGCTGAAGGTCCAACATCAATTGTGTTACTTACTCCAGGATCAGTTGACTGGATAAAATAGAGAGCAGGCAAGTTAACATCTTGTCCCTTGTGTCATTATTAGCAATGTATCTCATTTAAGGTAATCTCAGCAGATAATAAAGCAGTCAATGTGACTGCAGAATTGTTCAAACATACATAAACACATTCTGCTTCAGTCAATAAAACAGATGTATCAATGCATTTTGTTTATTCTTCTTTGTTTGAAAAAGGATTTGTTCTTTTGTGTATGTTATTCTTCTTGCTTTTAATCAACAGACCCGGTACAGATCGGTAAAACCTACAAGCCCGTTTGTTTCAGGTTCACGCTGCTGAGTCATGGCAGAGATTCACCCATGATGAAAGCACTGAGCAAAAAAGTTTTGAACTTTATTTAGAAAATGGTACAACGTGTGATGCAGCCTGGGGACGCCTGTTTAGGAAACAATAAAAAGAGCTTATACTTAAGGAACACTCCTGTTCTTACAATGAAATAGTTTACCCTCAACAATCAGTCCCATCACAGACACATGAACACTTTTCTACAAGAGAACTGTCTCAGAACTAATACACATTTCCCACTGTATGTCACTTCTTGTAGACATTTTGTTATAATCACTTGCTTATCCATCACTCTGGAAACTTTGCTCAGTCTCTTCCTGCTGTACTAGCTACACTCCTGTAAAAGTGGGCGACAAAAACTGGATCCCGCTCTTCCAACATGTGCAGGAAATTATTTCTCTCCTCTTCTCCCCAAGACTCAAACCACTGGGTCCACAGGCGCAGCTGGCATTCAAAGATGTTTGGTAGTCTGTCTTTAACCTTGTCAGGGTGCAAGAAGAAAGAGTAGCAGTTAACATATACAATTACATTATATCACTCTGTAGGCTTTCTGTCAAGAAAGTGTAGTACAAAAAGTACCTGGAGAGTACTCAGTGAATCTAGGAGGGTGCACACTTTCCCTGGTACAGCTTTCCCCAGGAGATCTTGCAGGAACCGCTCCCTCTGAGTGGAGCTCCATCCTTGGTACCAGCTCAGGACGCATCGCTGCTCCTGGAGGCTTACATAGGAGATGGGCTCCGGGTCTCTCACCTGACCTACACTCGGAGAGGAGCAGGACAGCTTCTCAAGGCTGGGTGGGCTGGTCACACTCTGTGGAGCCGATGGAAAATTCTCCGGGCTGGGGGTGAGGCAGCCGGTCCATGGTGATGTAGCCGTGGTCGGACCTCTGAAGCCTCTGGGGTCGAGAGGGCTACACAGGGTGTCTTTGGCTGTGAGTCTGTGGCTGTCAGTGAGCTGCTGTTGCTGCTGAGGATGTGAGCCTTGGTTGACATGACTAAACCACGACATCTTTGGAAAATAGGTTTCGTTTAAACCTAAGAAAAGCCTGCAAGCCCTCTGCTGTAAATTAATCCGCAATACCAGCTTTTGAGAGAGATTTAAGTCCGGGAAACGTTAACATGTAGTTTAGCTTAATCCAAACAAAACTACTGCGGGAGTCAAAAATGAAACCCAGAGCCACAATTAACTGCTGTCAACTACAAAGCCTGACCCTAAGTTATTGTGACCCATTTTTAACAGCATATTACCTTATGTTGTTGAACGTAAGCCGGGACTGTCGGGCTAAGCTTCACATACAGGAAGTGTATGCTTTGCTGTGCAGGAAATCAAGTTTGCGCAGATCTTGCGCAGTTCGATGTTGAAGAATAAAAACGATAAACTGCAATTTGTTTATGATATACAATTTAATGACTTTAAAAAGCACTCAACGTTAGAAAAATGTGTTCTGAGTTCTTAATAAGAGAGAAATAAATTATGTGGATTTTGGGGGGAAGTCGTCGATGATGACGCTAGGTGGAGGAAGGCGTTGCTCGTCGCTCTCGCTGGGAACCAGAGGAACGGAAAATGGCGGATCTCGAAGACGTTACCCTGGACGGGAGACCGCTCCAGTCCCTTCGAGTAGCGGATTTAAAAGCCGCTCTCGAGGAGAGAGGTCTCTCGAAAAGTGGACAGAAGAATGCGCTTATCAAAAGACTTAAGGGGGTGAGTTTCGCTGCGAAATACCGGACCACGGTTGCCGCGAGCTAACGTTAACGATGAGACGGGCTGATGCTCTCTTGAGGGCCGACAGCTGAGTATCGTTACTGCTGAGCAGCATAGTATAGTTTTCATCGCAACGATCATTAGTTATCTGGAAAATGCATATATGTGCATTATACTATCATAGAGCAATGTTTTTGCCGTACGTGAATATACCACCCGTAGCGAGACCGGGAGTTCAGCAAACTTAGTGGGTGATCTCAAAGTGGGTGATGTTGTCCTGTTAGCTCGTTAGCTTCCCTGGCCGCTGTGACTTGAGCGGTGGCCTGGTTTGTTGCTGTGTGTGTGTTACCGTAAACGGTGTCTGTCCGAGGCAATGTTGGTGTGCACGAGTTCAGTCGAAAGGTTGGCGTTGTGCTGGTTATTTAGCTGCTCGATAACTTTTATCCGCAGTCTCCGACTATCTGTTCATCATTAATGCATGTTGAATAGACTAATTTCGCCGAATTCCGCCAAATTAAGGAATACTTATGCTCCCAAATGTTCCTCAGGCCCGTGAGCTGCCATATATATCATGTAGAAGCCAGTTTGTTTACACTGCGACACGCATTCACCCATATTGACCTCGACATGAAAGCTAAAACATTATTTTCCTTTTTTTAAGTGGGTAGTCCGGGTAATTACGGTACTTCGTCCGCTAAGTTACGCAATGAAAACACCAAAAAGTGTTGACATTTGCTTCTCCACTTAAACTTTTGTTAACCCAGCGTAGCATCATGTAGATCCTTATCTCAAATGTGAAATTTGGACATTGTGTTCTTTAGTAGTAACATAAAAAACTTGTTGCTTGACTTCCTGTTACCAGTTAAAACACCATAAAAATAGCCCCTTAAAAATGGAAGTTTGATCGCACATTTGGATACCGCTAAGGCCCACTGACACCAGAGGAAAGCTACTGACCTCTAATGATCACAGTTTCAATTTGGTTGTATTTGGTACAGAGCTGATTGATGTGGACAAAAAATCATATATCTGTAACTGTAGGATGAATGATGATACATAAGACAACGAGACCTCATAGAACCAGTGTTTTGTAAACATTGTATTTAATACTGTGACCCATCAAGTAAAATTGATTATCATGATTAAAAATATATTTGACCAAATTTTATTGACACTCAAAATGGATTAGGAGAGTTAAAGTGAGGGATTGTACTTGGTGTAATTGTAATGGTTAAATGATACACATAGCTCCTTAACAACAGTGTAATTTAAATAAAATGGGAAAACTGGATTCCTTTCCCTTTTCCAAATATAGGGTAGGGGCTAATGGACAAATTAAGTACCACAATATTTCACCAAATACCTCAATATTTTAGAAATGGATATTGGTTTCACAAAATATCAAAGCAAGGCCTTTTTATAAGTAATTATCTGTGTTGTGGATATAATGACTAAGTGGGTAAAAGCAAAAAATAAAATTGATAAAACAGCCTAGTAGGTTCTTAAACTTTAGATCTCTTTACTGTGTTGCAGCTGTAAAGCCTGGGAAAGACACCACTTGATATCACTGTATTGTGATACAGTGATATCAATGTATCAATGATACATATTCAAAATCCAAGATAATATATATATATTGTCTTATTTCAAAATGTTGATATAATAATGCTATATTCCCCAGCTCTAATCATTTCAACTGTTTGTTGTTTTTTTTGTTTGTGTTTTTTTAAATGGAACAATATGTATGCAAGCACAGTGAAAAGATATAAGTAGCAGAGTTAGGACAGAGATGAAAAAAATGAAGAGCATATTAAAATTTGTGGTTTGAACCAAGTTAGTTCTAACAGCTTTTGCTTGCTACTCTTTCAGCCTTGTTTTTTTTTTTAGTCTGGTCTGATTTACATCACAGTCTGCAACTTGCCTTACTCTTTTGGGTGTGATCAATCCTTCAGACTCTTACCACTTAACTTGTTCCTTCTGGCCAGAGAACTGTTGTATACCATCCCTCTCCCTTTTTCCACCACTTGCGTGTGGCTCTTTACTGTAAGCTTGATCAAAGAATCCTCCATTCTCAAAATCTTTACTAAAGAGAGCCAGTGCTGAATTATACTTTTCCCACCTATGTTGACATCCCTAGGCACACAAGGACTCATAGTTAGTAGAGGATGAATGTATTGTCAGTCATAGTGAAAATTATTGCAGAAAACTATGCATAATACCTGGGTTGTCATATGTTAGCCAGATATTTGTATTAAGAAGCACCAGCCAATACTTACAACTCTGGAAGAGTACCGACTGCTAATTTATGTTGAACTAAATGCCTTGTTCTAATAACAGGCTCTCATGCTGGAGAATCTGCAGAGGACCTCTACCGCTCACATCGGACTGCAGCCTAATTCACAGGTAAGTGTCACAAATGTGGCTTAATTCAAGAGCTGAAACCTGTTTACAAGTAATAACCTCTTAATTATTAATGAAAAATGTAAACAGCCATAGTTCTATTAAATGTCTGCAAAATTATGCATACTTACCTTGAAGTTTTACATCCTATTTTAATCGTCTCTCTGTATTTAGATTGGGGAGGAAATGAGCCAGAACAGCTTTATTAAACAGTATCTGGCTAAACAACAGGAGCTCCTCAGGCAGCGTCTGGAAAGAGAGGCTCGTGAAGCATATGAAACAAATGGTAAGTTGTTTTTTTTGTGAATCCTTTATGACAACTACGTTAGCTACTTTATGCACCTTCGATCAATGTGCAATACATTTTTGTGATTTTATTTATTTGTCTTTAATGTACAGAGCAAGAGGACCACAGAGAAGTAAACAACAGTACCTCATGCCCTCCTCAAGCCCAGGTCAGACATCATTTTCTTTTTTTTAATCTATTGCAATCACTTACATTTTCTAATATTTTTGTCTGGAGATTTTCTGTGTACCAAAAGACAGAAAATTTGAAAGGAACTTGCTGGTAAGAGTTGAGCCGGACCAATTACAAGGAAGACAGTTGGCATAGCGCAATGACAAAATAAGTCTCACTTCCATTTCTGTCCTATCAGGATGCTGCACCAACATTGGCTGAGCAGCACAAACCACCTGGCCCCTCTGGTGGCGAGGGAATGTATGGGGCAGTGAATGAGGGAGAGGCTAACAGGAACCAGGAGCCTGATGTGTCTGGTCCTCCTGCGTCCGGCTCTGTAGCCATGCGTGTTCCCAGTGGGGAGCAGCAGCCAGAGAGGGGTTCTGCGTCCAGCGAAGTTGCTGGTGACAGTGATGATGAGGATAGTGAGGATGGCGAGGAGGATGGTGATGATGATGATTGGGACAGCAGTGCACGGAGGAGAACCTTAAGAGAGCCTGCCAGAATGCCTGTGACCAGAGAGAGATCTGGAGCATCCGGTCAGCCCCAGCAGCAACACATGCCTTCCCTTTTGTCTCCTCAACTCCGCCAGCCGACCCCCCCTCCCTCCCCACCTCCAGAGTTATCTTTCCCCTTGCCCGACACACCAAAACAGAGCCCTCCTAGTCCAGATGTAGCCCCAGCTAGGCGCTCACCTAGTTCCTCCAGCTCTGGTTCCTCCAGCAGTGGCAGCCGCAGTAGCAGCCCAGAGCCACAGAGGAGCGGACATGCTGAGCGCAAGCCCGGCCCGCTGACCCTTCTGGCACGCAAGATGGCGTCAGAGGGTGCTTTCTCTGGAGCAGGTTGGCATGGTGGTGAAGGGGATAGGCAGGAAAGCGGCTCTCCTTCGGCTACATCATTTCCTGGTAGAGGGCCTCCAGAGGGTTTGGTATCTGCTATCACTCATACAGCCAACACTGCAGGCCATGTGCCATTTCCTATTATTGCAGGCACCAACCAGGGTTTCACAGGAGCTCATTCAGCCCCCCATATTCAAGTACCTGTGAGTGTGCTCAAGGCCACTGTAACAGAAGAGAGGGACAGAAAGAGAGATAATGAGATAGAAAGAGAAAAGGCCTTAGAGATCGAAAAACAAAGAAAACTTGAGCAAGAACAAGCATTACAGGAAGAGAGGGAAAGAGCTCTTGCATTGGAGAGAGAGGAAAAAGAAAGGGCTCTGGAAAAAGAAAGAATTGAACGCCAACAGGCCTTAGAACGAGAAAGGGCTTTGCAGCTAGAGAGGGAACTTGCTCTAGAACGAGAGAGGCAGGAGAGGGAACTAGCTCTGGCTAAAGAGCTAGAAGAGCGTGAGAAAGCCTTAGCACGAGAGAGAGCCCTTGAGCTTGAGAGACAGAGGGCCTTGGAGCAAGAGCGTTTACAGAGAGAAAAAGAGGAGAAGGACAGGCGAGAAAGAGAAGAATTAGAGAGAGCAATGGAGCTAGAAAGGGCCAAGGCTTTGGAGCAGGAAAGAAGGGAGAGAGAAAGGGCTCTTGAGCAAGAGAGGTTGGAGAGGGAAAGGGCTCTGGAGGCTGAGAGAAAGGAGAAGGAGAGGATTGAGAGAGAAAAGGCTCTGGAACAAGAAAGGTTGGAGTGGGAGAAAGCCTTAGAGAAAGAAAGAATGGAAATTCAGAAAGCCATGGAGCAAGAGAGACTAGAAAGGGAGAGAGCCATGGAGCAAGAAAGATTAGAAAGGGAGAGAGCCCTAGAGCAAGAGAGGTTAGAAAAGGAGAGAGCTCTGGAGCAAGAGAGATTAGAAATGGAGAGAGCTCTGGAACAAGAGAGACTGGAGAGGGAGAGAGCTCTAGAGCAAGAAAGGCTTGAAAGGGAGAGAGCTCTAGAGCAAGAGAGACTGGAAAGGGAGAGAGCTTTGGAGGAAGAGAGACTGGAGAGAGAAAGAATAGAAAGAGAAAAAGCTCTAGAGCAAGAACGATTGGAGAGGGAGAGAGCCCTAGAACAAGAGAGGTTAGAGCTTGAAAAGAAGGAGAAGGAAAGAATTGAGAGAGAGAAAGCTTTGGAGCAAGAGAGGATAGAGAAAGAAAAAGCATTGAAACGAGAGAGGGAGGAAAAAGAAAGGATGGAGAGAGAGGCAGCTCTGGAACAGGAGAGAGTGGAGAGGGAAAGAGCAGAGATGGAGAGAAAAGAGAGGCTGGAGAGGGAGAAGGCCTTAGAGCAGGAGAAACTTGAGAAGGAGAGGGCACTGGAACAAGAGAGGGAGAGAGCTCTCGAACATGAAAGGGTAGAGAAGGAGAAAGCCATACAGAAAGAGAAGGAGGAGCAGGAGAGGGCCCTGGACTTGGAGAAAGAGAGGGCTAGGATGGCGGAAAAGGAGAGGGAGAGTCACCTTCCTCCATCCAAACGTGGCCGTGAGATTGGTCTCACTACCCTGCCCACTCCCCCCTTCTCTACAGGACCAGGCAGAAAATCCTCGACAGATGCAGGAGAACAGAAAGATGTCCAGTCTCCAATGTCTCGAAGTGAAGCAGCAGAATCTAGCGTACCCAAGTCACCAACTACTGTGTCACCTCAGTCTTCATTCAAGAAGTTTCGCTTCTTGAGGGACTCCCAAAATCAACCTCAATCCTTCTCCACTTCCATGGTCATCAAGCAGCCCAGTAACTTCTCTGATACTCCACAGCCTCGGGCCCCCCCTGCCTCCTCCCCAACCAATGCCATGGAGCAACAGCAAAGTTCTCGCCAGCTGTTCTCCGAAATGGAAGGACTGCAAATGAAGTCTAAACAGGAGGTTTTTGCAGGGTCACTGGAATCTGTGGGGGCCACAGTGGGAACCACTCTGATTCAGAGTCCTAAAAAAGATAGGGCCAAGAGCCTTGAATCAGAAGACAAAGAAAAAGCAGATTCAGTGAAGATGGAGCAGGACACCATGGAATCTTCCAAAAAAACAAAAGAAGTAGATGAAAGCAAGGGTCATTCAGGCCCAGATTCAGCACTGCGGAGGGGAAGAGATGCAAAGAAACAAGTAAAACAAGCAAGGCAGAGATCTTCATCTAATGATTCTTCTTCCTCTGAATCTGATTCTGGATCATCATCATCTCACTCCTCTGACTCATCCACTTCTTCTCAAGAGAAAACCTGCTCTACTTCAAGAGGAAGAAGGGTAAGTGATCTTAGAGGAACCTGTCTCTGATGTATAGTACCTATGACCCTGCTGGCCTGGTACAGCTTTTTTTTAAGGTGTTACAGTCAGGGCTGTATGATAAAATGTTCTAGAAAGGGAATTTGGTCAAAATTTACAGCTAATTATGAAAGGTTTTGGATGTTTTAACTCAGCATTGATAGATCTTACATTTTACAGGAGGAGTAAATACTACAACAGACAATCAGTTGGCAATTTTTGGCTAGTGTGTTAAAGAACAAGCCCACAGGAGGAGTAAATACTACAACAGACAATCAGTTGGCAATTTTTGGCTAGTGTGTTAAAGTACAAGCCCATTTCCTACTGCGAAACATTGTTTTAGGTTGAAAAGGTGGACCTGACTGTTGGTGTCTTCTGGAAAAGAAAAAAACATAATGAGTAAAACTTGAGGGCTCAGATGTGACTTTAGCTTCTCCGTCCCTGCTCTCTGTGGTGTCTGTCGTTGAATGTTTGCACGAGGCAGGACTACGCTATGCTCTTCACTTTGATGGACATTAGTCAGAAGTATAATTTCAGAAAAGAACCCAGATTTATTTTTTAATTGTCAGCAACAACAGTGCCAATTATTTATCAGTTAAACAATTAGTAAACAGCATGATTGATCTTGCAAACACTTTTAGTGGGGCTGTGCAATTAAGTGAAATTTAATTGAAATCGTAATATGGACTATTGCAATTTCTAAATTGCAGAGGGTGCAATATTTGTTCAACGAGAAATCTGTATGACAGCATACAATGTAATTCAAATACTATGGTGCTGTGGAGTTGTTTTGGCCTACGCATCATATTTTACAGACAAAAGAAATCTTTGTTTGGTACAGATCGTAAACTTAAAAAAAAAATCACATCAAAATCTTTTTAATATTTTTTTAAATAAAATGAGAATAATTATGTAAAACTGAACATTCCCTCTAAAATTGTCAATCATATCGCCATCGCAATATTAGTCCAAATAATCACAATTAGATACATTTTGAAAAATTATGCAGCCCTAACTTGTTAAACATAGGACAAATTGCAGAAATGGGCAAAAGCCATAGTACTGTGGACTGTGATTCCAAACCCACATTTTTTTAAACAACTGCACCATTCCACAAATGCAACATGCAATAATATACACATTCCCCCTTCCTTATTTTCTTTTTCGAATGAGGAGCAGCCTTTTTACAGGTAATGGCATGCTATGGTGAGCCTGTTTTGTATTTGACAGTCAGCATTCAAAAGAACCTAACACTAGACTCATCTCACACGCAATAAGAAGAGAGAGCAATGCATTGCAGTCATGGAAAGGGACTTTCTTTTAATGCAGTACCTTAAATATTGACTTTTTGCTTTAAAATAAAACAGAACATTATTATCTCTGGAAATTGTCTTTCACTAAACCATTAAGCAGTGATACAATCATTGTAAAAAAGTGTGTATGTTTTCTGTTTTATGTCAATTTAAAAAGCATTTCCAAAAGTTATGCTGGTGCTCCTTAAAGTTCCAGAAGGGAGCACTAGTGCACTCTTAAATCAGTTAGGACAGGCAATGGACGACTAGACATGTTGTGGAAATTTTAAAAAATGTGTTTTTGAAACTTTCCATAGGTAAATGGGTTCATCGGTAACAAGTGATAGTGTCATGTTTGGGTATGAAAGCGGATCCTTAAATGGTTTAGTTATTCACAAGCAGGAAAGGAGCGAGGTTCACCATTTTGTAAAGCTCAAGATCGTGTAAATGAAACAACTACATGGGCTCAAGAGTTTGTTTGCACGTTATTGCCTCCTGTTTTGATGCACAAACACTACATTCAACAACAGCAACATTCATGAAGAAGAGCTAGTGAGCTAGCTTGACACTGAATAGAGTAATCCTGCACAGCAGGAGGACTCCATCAAGTCAAGACAGACGAGAAGCTCATACCTACCTTATGTGGGCTCATTGAGATGGATTAGAAAACTATACATTGTAAATTGAAAAAAGAGTATTGTACAGTTGGTTTGGATATTTTTGATATTTATTCACGTTTACAGCTTATATTTTTTTCTTTGCAACTATACTATATATTAAAAGTGTTTTAAAAGTTCTTAATCAAAAGACAAAATAATCAAATATGAATAATTAACTTTTTTAAATTTGTTGAATAAATAGGCCTTTTTATGAAGCCACTCACTGAATTTACAGCAAATGTGCATCATCATAATATGTATGGTATTTGCAGGGGTACACAACGTTTTTTAGTCAGGTATTCTGGTAGGTACCACTAGATGGTATAAAGCACTCACCCCATAAGTAGCATTACCTTAATAAATGCACTCTTTTATAATGTCCTCCTTGGCGACTTCCTCCGTGTCCTTGGATCACGTGATAGACACTGAAGATGTTGTCTGTCTCTTTTAGGAAGGGAAACCTGAAAGAGATTCCTCACCGCAGAACAGGGTTACAGTGGAGGCTCAAGCTAAAGGTGTAAAGGACACTCCAAAGGCCTCCCCAAGCGAAAGGAAGATGTCTGTAGAGAAGTGTGACGCAACTGCTGATGGAGGCAGTCACCCCAAGGTCAGTAGCTCTAAAGTTAGCACACTATCAGATTTTTTTAATACATCTTTATAATGTAAATATTAGAATATTAAGTGTATTCACATCTCAACTAAAAGCAAGATTCATACAAAGCCTGCAATTTTAGTAAAATGCTCCCTTATGTTTAAAAGGAACTTGAATTTGAATATGTTTCTTTAAAATGACTGATTTATAACATAATCTGGTCTTTCATGTACAATATCACTAATGTAAACCAAACATATACATTTAAAATGAAACAATCCCCTCCTTATACTTGTTGTCCCTTAACATCTAGAAATGATCTATCATTTATTTTGCCTTTAGAGGTATCACCTTTACTCTCGGCCAACCTTGGCAAACATTATATTCTTGGTTTCCTTCCCCATTCAATTTTTAGAAACGTTTCATGGAGGCACCGAACAGGGAGGAAACAAAAAGGAAGAGAGAAGACAGCGATGGAGAGGAAGAAGACAAACAAAGGTCTGATTTTAAATTCCCCATGAAATAAAATGCCAAAACAATAATCAAGATAAAAAAGGGTCTAAAGAAGAGCTGTGAAAAGAAAAATCACTGACAAACAATGACACTGCAGGACCTTGCCCTTCACAAGACTTCGCTTGTACTTCGCATTGGAGTATTTGCAAAGTGCAAAATAGCATTAGTGTCATACATAAAGCTCCCGTTTTTGAGGAACTGTTGGAGCAGCAAAATGAGCTGTTTTTGAACTAGTTCTTCTAATAGTTATGAAAGTTATTTTCGTTCACATCTTGATATGTGCTTAGTAAGATACTTAGCACCGATATTGTATATGGATCTTTTACCTTTTACTGTTTATTTCAAGCTTCCAGCAGCTTTAAGTGAAACAAAATAAATGTTATATAAGATGGATACGTACTATAAGTACTGTCTTGCAGTAGTTAATAGAGATACATGCCGCATCATACTTTTTTGGGGGGTTTTTTGTTTTGTTTTGTTTTGTTAATTTTACATATTCCCATGTGTTTGAATGTATAGCCCCTTTCACACTTGCACTGTGACCCATAATATTTCCAGAGTTTACCCAGAAGAGCTGTATGTGATGTGTTGCACAAATGTTAGGATTATTTGATCAGGACATTTCTCTTGCAGCCCCCTAGTCCTTAGTCTGGGTGAGCTGCATGTGTGAACACAGCGGGGAATTGTCTGGAGCAAGGGAGTGGGTGTAATGATGACGTGCACATTGTGCGACTGGCGTGTGACCAGAAAAATTCAAATGTCTGCGGAGGAATGAGGAGAGTCATTTTAAACAAAGATGAAGAAGAACATGAAATTTAAGCAAACTGAAGGGATGAAGAGATCTGCGAACTTTTGGCGGTTCGGGGCGAAATCGTCTGAAAGATCATCTTCAACTTACAGTATACAGTTTTATTTTCTGATGCACACGTTTTGCATCATATCCTGCCTCCTGCTGGCTCTTACAAAGGTGCTGCCCCCTGCTCAAACTACTTGGAGTATTTCCAACACGTGTGAACACGTCACACACTGATAATCTCCTGATATTTGTTGCCTGTGTGAACAGATACATCTGGACATTATTCTGGTCTGATTATCTGGATATTGTCCAGAGTTCATGTGGGAAAGATGCTGAAGAGAAGCTTTAGCCACTTTAAATGAGACCAACAGGGAAAAAAAGTTGCACGAATGTGATTTTAGTTTAATCATTTCCCAAAGTCAAGATGTGTATCAGATCAACTTAACATTGACCAAACAAAATCACCTCTATGTTTAATCCTTAGTTATTGAATCTAAATATACATCCAAGCATATCAGCTTATAAGCGTCTTGGAAAGTTGAGAAGCCAACCACATGACTCCCTTTATAGTCACTAGACATCAGATCCGCTGGACACTTGTGGTGCTCCCAAAGGATGAAAAAGTAATAAGGTCAAAACTGAAATTATTACAGACTTTTTAATCAAAGCTTCAGAAATCTGCAATATTGTATAAAAAAATCTTCCGACTTATGACACATTTTTGCATAATTAAATTATCAACGAAACAAACGACAAAAACTTATTGGTAGTTCAGTCACAGTTTTGGATCCCACGGTATTTGTCTTTTCACATGAAGGCACAATCCAGCTATGCCAAAACGGTGTCATAAGGGGTGCGGGCTGTTGAATTTCCCATCAGGCGATTGATGAGACTGCCTTGAAGCCGGTGTGGCTGAGAAGATGCGGGTCCTTTATATACACGATCCTTTTTTTTTTTTCATTCGTTGCAACATGGCTGTGCTCCGTCGATGGCTTTAACTGCAGATGCCGGCCTATATTTCCATACAGCAACTCAGCTAAATAGCAGGCACGGGTTTGTCCGTCGCTGGTTTCGGTTGACTGCCGGTACAAACATGAAGGCGTTCAGTGAGGATTAGTCTCTGGTGGGAGCAAAGGTAGGATGGAGGGGAGAGAGCGGTGTCGTTGCGACACAGTCGTTGTAGCAGCAGTCGCAGGGCTGTATGCTGCGTTTTAACCGAGCGCAGTTTGTATCTTTGCTGTGAAGTCCCCCCACCCCTCAAGTGAAATGTAAGTCGGAATGAGTGGAAGTGTTCACGTGTGCGCGCTTGGGGGATGACATGAGAACGTGAGGCGCGCGCTCATTTGTCAGGCATTGTGTGGCAGGAGTGGAGCGTTAGGTTCAGGCTGGACGGACAGCAGTGCCTCTGCATTCCTTGACCCGTTCACTCAGTCTCGGTCTTTCACTGCTGTTTTTTAAAAACAACGAGCAACGTTACTTGTGAAATAATAAGTGACTGATGTCAGCGGTGTGAGATGCGCAGTTATTTTAGCATCCCCTTTAAAGGAAGTTGATATCTGTGTTTAGGCTCCAGAATTCCTTACATGGATGTTTAACACAGTCTGGAAAGTAATTATTACTGTTTTGGTGTATTTAATGTTCCTTACACAATTTCTGACAAATACTAATAATTTTTGATATGTTGCTATATACAAAAGGGCTTCTTTGCCACTTACCTGCTGTTTAATGATTTACATACTTAACTTCTATTTTAAATGGTATTTTATTATTTCTTTGCTCGTACGAACTATACATTTATGCTATTGCATTTGTTGAGCATGAAAATCTTTTGTTCTGACTTTTAAAATTAATTGCAATTCTGTTTTTCTTTTCTCGTTTCCTGTCGATATGTGGTTTTCACACTATATAGGCAGGTGAAGGAGGCTGCCATGTCCGAGCCAGAGAAGCTTGCAGAGACCAGTGAGGAGGTAAGGCAGCTGATGAACTGTGATCCACCTTGGTTCTCAAAGCTGTTCGTAGCCAAGGGCTTAGGACGGAACCATTTGAGTCATGTCGTAGAACTTCTTTGATTTGCTCCTAGTTTTTGTTAATCTGATACAACAAAACAGTACATCGCAGTACAAGTCATTTGATTATGTCTTTATTATTTGTTGAAATATTTTTGTTACAATTAAAAAATCTTACACTAGATGACCAACAGAGCCCTTCTCACAAGTGGTAGAATATGTGTAGGAGAATACATTTCTTAATTTGGCCATAGGTAAAACCTGTTTGGAACTGTCATAGGCAGAAACAGCGATGGTATTTTCTGACTGTGGCTGATGTTTAAACCCCAAATGATTGCTTTGTTATAAAGGTGCTCATGCCTCTCCAATTGCCCCTTTTGGTACCTGCATACTACTACTGCTACTGCTGCACCTGTTCCTCTGTCCCCAAGAATCCAGAGTTGACCACAGATAAGCCCCCAAGGCTGCACTGCAGAGGGACATCCCTGGCAACAAAATCTGTCTCATTTTCATGGATATTCATTGAAAGAGCTTTTGATTGGACCAGAAGATTCAAAGAAGGGGTTGGCTAATCATAACGAACGCCCTCTCTTAGCCATTTATCCACTAATCAGGCCAAGTGCCCTTAAAATCAACATGGAGAAGATAAAAGTAAGGATGTGTGCTCACACCAAGTCAACGCTGCTGTGAAACATTCTCCACAACTGAGTAGTTTTAAGATTGTTTCACTTTGAGACATTTTAACCCACTTGCAAAGAAACTTGGGATATATGGACATGTCATTCATTGCAACTGGTGAACTCTAACATGCTTGACAAAGGACAGATTGGATTTTGTTCAGCTCTTGGAATGGGATTCAAGCCTTCAAAGAGGCCATAGCTTTTATGTGGACACAGTGGGCTTAACATTTTTTATTTGGACTGACAAAGGACTTAACATTTGGGTCCCTTTCTACAACAGCCGTCGCCAGATTTTTTGCTGCTTTGTGACTCTGCATGAACTTCTTTTGCCCTTAAGAACTGAACATTTATATCATATTGCTGGATTTGTGTGCACAGTGATGGTCGACAGTGTTCAACGTCTGGTCCCCAACTCATTGGACTCATTGTTTCTTTCCGTTGTTTTAAGAGCCTGCCACATTTTTTAAAAGGACTAATGCAACCACATCTGAGGATGACTGCTTTGGCTAAAAGCATGTCAAAGCCCCTACCAAAATGAACTATTGCACCCATCCTGCCAGCCAACCAGCTTACAGATTTCCATCCAAACATCTCAGCCACCTTTGATTGGACCCTTGTTGCCTAGATACAGTACATGCAGTCGTGATTGGGCCATATCCAAACCAGTAAGGATCAGGTGTCAGTGGTACCAGGGAATAAGTAGACGTTTATTCAATGTTATTTTGCATACTGTTATCTTAACCGTGTTTAGTTCCAGTCATTACACTCTGTAGTCTTTGCTGGGAGAAGCAGCACTATTTTTACATGTTAAATCATATCTTTGACTACTGCAGTTTAATCACAAAGGCTCTTGACATTCAGAACATTTTATTCTTAATTGTTTTTCACTTGTGATTGGAAACTGATTTGAGTCAGACTTTGCAACTGTCTCAATCAGACACAAAGGTTTCAAGTAACTGAATTTAAGCACTGAAATTTAAACTGCAGTATTTATACCAGAACCTTGTTTGTATGATAGAGACTGCAAGCACAACTTCCTCCTCAAAAGCAAGTTACCTTAAATAGTCTATAGGTTTAGATTATTAACTGTGAATGATGTGCATATAACTACTAGAACAATACAAATACACAGCTCGTTGGCATTCAGTAGACCCTTAGTTTGGAAAAAAAACCCTATACATAGCAGTTTCTATCATTCACTCTCCCAGTCCCCACTTGTCCCTCTTCCTGTTACTGTTACATCTTTCCTCTAACCTGTCCTTGATCATTTCTCTCTACACATGGTGTCTGACTCTCATCTTTCCCATGTATCTTGGGCTGTTTTTATCTTTTATGTTTCAGACACCAAAGGCTTTCTCAGCTCGCAAGATCTCTCTTAGCAGTAAGTACATCCTCCCACTCTGCTCTTGGCTTTACTGGCTTTTATAACTGATCATTAGTGTTTTAGTTGTTGTTACATCTAATGTATTTATATATGAATTTTATTCTAAGGAGATTTGATGATTCAAAGATGGAAAAATCTTAAATAATATTAATTTAACAAACACAATCTGTATTTCAAAATTGGTGTCCTGGTTATGTTTTGAAATAGGGGGTAAGTTTGTAAAGAAACATAACTGGAAGGGGCTCAAGTCTGTACCCCCTTTTTTTTATTGTACCCTCTCACTGTTCTCTGATTTCCTCTATTTTGAACTTATTAAACTGATTGAATTCAGCTTTCATGCAAACATGCTTGAGTTTGACAAGCAGTCGTTTTAGCCATATTTAACACAGAACAGCACGTGACACTCTCTGTTCTTGGACCTGTGATACATGCTTCTATTCTATATGCCATGTTCCTGAGAACTCTTATTTTTTCCATCTCCCTATACCAGGCAGTAAATCATCTCCTGGTGCTGGTAGCACAGAGGGCGAGCAGGAGTCGGGGGCTGCTGCCGGGCGCAAGAGGAGGTGGGGCTCCAGCACAGCTGTCACTGCCAAGAAACCCTCCATCAGCATCACCACAGATTCACTCAAGGTATCTGCAGTAAAGTAAAACTTACTCACCCTTAAGTATCTAGTACTGTTCTTGTGGACAGATAGAAGCACTGTCCTGCATCTGTCTGTTACATTGCACATAGAGATAATGTTCATTTTGTTGATGGTCTGTGTTCTTCGCCCTCAGTCTCTTATCCCAGACATTCGGCAGTGTCTCGGCCAGGAAGCAGTGGTGGACCTTCACCCAGAAGAGGCGGTTCTTTCTGGGGCTGAAGATGAAGAAGCAGAGCGCTCTGACCAGGACCTTCAGATTCGACGCACTGTCACACAGGTTGGTCTTCAGCTATTAAGCCTTTTGCATGACTGAAAGGTTAGGAACTGCTTATATTGCAAAACATAAAGTGCTCACCATGAAAATCTAAGGTAACATGAATCCCATAATAATTACTTGTGTCCATGCCTTCCTTCTATTGCAGGTGGTTCACTCAGAAAGCCAGGAGAATGGACAGAAGGAGGCAAAGAAGAGCAGGCATGAGGAGCTGGAGGAGGACGACCACCGGGCAGATGGAGAAAGAACAAGAGAGAATGAAGAGAAGATGGACACCTCTTTTCCTGGAGTCATGGAAACACAGTCTCCATTAGATACCAGCCACGATGCAGAAATCAACACTGGTAATAAATCCATAATAAGATGGTCTTTATCTGGCATTTAGTTTGTCGAAATGAATCCCTGAACTTCCATTTAGAAATTATTTTAACTTTAAGCCTTTCTTTCTTCATCTCTTTATGACGACAGACATAACATAATCTACGGTTTGACATTATATGTGCATTAAATCCATTTTTTTTTCAAATGTGTATTAACAAGAATTGGTAAATGTAAAAATTGAACTTTTTTTTTCTATTGAAGATTTGCTGGTTTTTCCTCAGTTAAATTACAACAGTTGTGCAGAGTTCAGGTGTGTCTTTGTTAGGACTGTGATTAGCGTTATTTTTTGTTACTTGAGGCTTAGATTTAGGTTTTTGAATTAAGCTTTGAATGTCTGTTGTCATATTTGATGACAAAACATATTTAATAGAATGAAAGGTGACTTTTCGCACAGTGTTACTATGAAGTCAGTCTGTTGGATTATTTGAAGAAGAGGGTAAATCCTCTTTTTCACCCTTGAAATTTAAGAAGTTAATGCTACACTCTCCTGCCACTGGTAAATGGCTCCAGATCAGAGCAGAATCTTGTGTGACAGCAGGTTTTCATTTCTCCCAGAGCTCTGGTCAGCAGCTGGCGTCTGTGCCGCTGACCTCCAAGAATCCAACTCAGAACACTGAAAACACTGCATGATAGCCAACCAATCTAATTTTGACTCAGAAATTTAATGTTATTGTTATAGAGAAAGTTTTGAACTATTAAGAAAAGCCCTAGTTTGCATTATAATAACTAGAAAGACAGTGTCATAATAATAGAGATAGAGTATAGAAAGTAATAGAGATGCCATGTCAACTGTTTCTCTCTTTTTTTCTTCTTCTTTCTAGTGACCCCAAGCGACACACTCATTCGTCGTTCAATCAGCCAGCAGAAAACAGGAGTTTCCATCACTATAGATGATCCTGTTCGTACAGCCCGGCAGCTCTCACCACCTCGTGGCAAAGTCTCCAGCATTGTTCACATCAGAAATCTGGTGAGAGAGCACAGTCCTAATTGCTGTTAAAAGCTCCATTTTATTATTAACATTTATTGATAATGGTGCGCATTGAAGCCAAGTTTATTATTTAATGATGCTCAGATGGAAAAAGCAGCTGTGCGTGTGGTGTGACCGATAGTAATGCTAAGTATCTGTAGTACTGTTGCCTCTGATCACAGGAATGTACAAACCAACCTGTTCTCTTTACACAGTGTTCCTGTGCCCATGTATCACTATCTGCTATACAGTTGTGTGTTCCACAAAGTGGTGAACCTCGCCCCATCCTTGGTTTTGTTCTTTTACTGACTGAGTTTTTTTAGGATGCCCCTTTTGTACCCAACCATGACACTATCACCTGTTACCAATCAACCTTTTTACCTTTGACATCAAATTCAGAATCAATCACAAAAATCAATGAAGTAGATGAGTTTGATCACAGCATCCCAACTTTTTTGTAAGCAAGGGATTTTAGCAGTTGTTCTTCAAGTTCTTTGAGTTCTTTTTAGTAACACCAGTGCATCTTTAATTGGACTACATCTTTAACCTTCTTTGCAAATATTAAACATTACTATACATATTTACAGTCGATAACTCAATGTGCAGGGTTTTTAAATTTTGTATTTTACATACAGTATATATTTTGAATAATATTGTGTTTCCGTATGTTTGCATCGTGTATTTTCTCTTGCTGTCATTGTAATATTACTATGTGGTGGTGTTTTAATAAATGCTCTGTATTATTTTGTGTAGGTGAGGCCATTCACTCTGGGGCAGCTTAAGGAGCTGCTCAGTAGAACCGGCACCCTGGTGGAGGAGGGCTTCTGGATTGACAAAATCAAGTCTCACTGCTATGTCACTGTGAGTTTTTACAAGCATGTGTTTTCTCAGATAAAGAGCTACAGCTCAGAACCAGACAGCTTTAGGCCTGTGGAAAGTTCTCTGTGTCTCATCCTGCTCTCTCTGCGTTTAGTACTGTAGCTCAGATGAGGCGGTTGCTACACGGGCAGCTCTTCATGGAGTGAAATGGCCGCAGAGCAACCCAAAAGTACTTAGTGTAGACTTCTGCCAGCAGGATGAGGTAAGAACCATTATCAGACTGTTTTGTCTTTCACACTCACAATGCTTTGCTGTCTGTTGTAGCCTGAGTATATCTCTGCTTTGTAGCTTGACTTCCACAAAGGTTTGGTGGCAGCCGACAGACCCGGAGCAGAGGAACAGGGACATGGCTCCGGCCGTGGTCGAACTTCAGGTCTGCCCTCTCTCCTCCCAGAGCGAGACCAGTGGGCTGAGCGTGAGCGTGAGATGGAGCGCAGGGAGAGAGCCCGAGCAGAGCGAGAGTGGGATCGGGACAAGGTCAGAGAGTTTGGGAAACCTGGAGAAGAGAAGGAAGGAGGTCCTCGGAGGTCACGCTCCAGGGAGAGACGACGCAAGGAGAGGGGAAAGAGCAAGGAGAAGAAGACTGAGAAGAAAGGTAAGAGATGTCGACATGTTATTTAGACTATGTATGTATGATAGACTTATGCTTAATCCGGTGTAGAGTGAAGGCAGCTGACCGATTAAAACATGTTTCAACCAAACACTTTCTCAAAAGTACAGGTAAAATCCACATCTAACCTGTACCTACATGTAACTAGACCTTTGATCTGTTTTGGTTTTCCTCGGCAGACAGTACTCTTAAATGAAGACAGAGTTGTCATAGGTGCTTCAGAGATAACCCTCTTTACTTCTCAGCAGTTGAGGTAGCATTAGATGAAATTTTTTCTTAGGCTAAAGAACCTGCAGAATTTCTTAACTGACACTGTGTAAACTATAAAATAAATGAACTGCCAGATTGAAAACTTACTGCCAATCTTTTCCTGTGCTTCACCTGCATTCACTGCCATTTGTTCTCTTTCACTGACTTCAGCACATACTCACTACTCACACATTAGGCACGGAGTAATGCTGCTCTCAAACATGAACAAAAAGGAGGGCTTGAAATGTTTTGTCCTTTTTTGGTTGTGGTTGTTTATTACAAGAAAGAGAGAAGCTTTGTTGAGAATAGACTGCAGGAAGCAAGTCAAGAGACTTCTGAAGAAAAGCATGGAATACGGGAAATCTTACCAGTTGCTTAGATTTTTCTCTGACCATAAAAAATGCTTGGTCTGCAGTGTCTTAATTCAACCGTCTCAGCTCTCTTTTAACCTCAGCAGAGGTTTTAACAATAAAATAGGACAGAATGGTGTGGCTCTTTTGGCACCATCTAACAGTTTTGCCAGTGTAAACAAAACAATAACAGTTCTACTGTGTAAAAAATTAAATTGCACTACTTGGTGGAAATACAGCTTAAGTAAATAAATCATAATAATGATAATACTGTGATAAATAAATCACCATTGGAGATGATATTTGCATGTTTTTGTTTTTCGTACTTATGGTCAGACTCAAAAAGACAGTTGAATATGTCACCTCTTGTTTTTGGAAAGTGTGATAGCCATTTTTCTGTCTTTAAGAAATTAACTGGGTTTTAGTTGGATTGAATGTTTGATAATTAAAAAAAATGGTTATAATTACTGCAGCCCTAATATTGTATATTTTTTGGCAGACAAAACAGCTGAAGACCCCCCCGCAAAGCTACTTGATGATCTTTTCCGCAAAACTAAGGCACCTCCTTGCATATACTGGCTGCCACTTACAGAGGAACAGGTGAGACTCAAAACACTTTGTTCTATTGTCTTGCTTCTTATCTAACTTTCAGGTACGCAGCTTAGATATTTAATATACAATAAATCTCTCTTAACTCTTGTTTTACAACTCTTTGTTTTATTTTAGTTTGTTCAGCGGGAGGCTGCCAGAGCAGAACGGACGAGAGAGCGTGAGAAACGGAGGAAGGAGCAAGAAGAGGAGGAGGAGAAAAAAAGGGAAGAGGAGCGCAAGGAGAGGATGAAGGCTGGAGGCGGCACAGCTGGAGAGCGGAGTGAGGGTGAGAAGGACAAGGACAGAGACAGAGACAGAGATAGGGACAGAGACAGAGATCGAGACCGAGGTAGAGACAGAGACAGAGACAGAGAAAGAGAGAGGGAGAGGGAGAATGACAAACGCAGGGATGGCTACCGTAGGCAAGGGGGCAGCGGAGCAGGTGGGAGCCGACGCTCACGCAGCCGCAGTGACCCACGAGAAAGGCGGCGTTAATGGCCAATTAATCGACTGACTGTCCTAGAGACCACCCTCTTCCATTTGCCTTTCACTACATGTACTTTGTTACAACTAAGACCCAACAGAGGACCAACAGACGTCGCCACCATCTCTCAAATTTGTCACCTTTTTTAAAGCACATATTCACCTACACAGTCATGCTTAAAGGGGACCATAATTTTTTTTTGCAGTGTTGTTTCCCAGAGTGCTGTACGTCTCGCTCCTGTCGAGATTTGCTATGTTTTCTTTATGTTTTCCTCTCTTCAGTTCTTTAAGGTTTTTTTGTTTGTTTTTCTTTTTTTCTTTTTGTCTTGACAGCTTAGCAGTATGGCACGCTGGGCAATTTTAATAATTTCCCCCAGTGTTCTCCATTTGCCCTCAAAGTGTAGGTTCCAGTTATTTTTTGCTGTCAGTTGCAGTCACCTCTGTGTTTTGAACAGCTCTGCAATTTTGACGAGGAATCCTTTTGTTGCTGCATGTAGTCCAAGGCTCTCCTTGCTGGTCCTGCCTAAAGAAAAAACTCAGCCCTCTGTGCAGAGGCTCGCATAAATCTAATAATATTGGAATAGGTTTATTTGGCATTTTGTACAGACATATAAGATAACTCAAAATCAAATCTTTAAATGAGGCAGCTCTGGGGTATTTTTGGACAGGTGTGGAATAAATACTAAGGCAATGCAGTGTTCCTCTCCCCCTTGATTTAGTTAAGAGATGAGATGATTTTCTGGGGAGGAGAATCTGTCTATCACACCTGACACAAGTTATAATTTTGTCCTTATCATTGATTCTCTTCCTCCTCCCTCCTCTTCCTCCAATTCTCTTATCCTGTTGTGTCAATACAGGTCCAAGAGGGGAGGTTGCATTATAAGTTTTCTCACCAATGGTTTTAATATTGTTTTTTAATCATTATTTTATCATTTTAGTACCAAGCTTTGTTTTTCGTTTTTTAATTTCTTCTTTGAGTACGCCTATCAGTGGTGAATGTACAAATAATAAAAATTGAAATTTGAAATTACCGTGACTTTTCTTTTTCCATTCTCCATGCCAACAGGGTTTGTAGTGTCACTTTTTTCATTGCTCCTTGGGATGACGGATCAAAAATGTAACTTCTCACTAGTCATTGTAAATAACTTGGTCTAGGCTGAGTGGCACATGGTTTAAGTTAGATCTGTGTTTACACTTGGAGTCCACAAGGTGTCAGTCAGACCACATTGTGGCTCAGGTCATTTGACACAAAGAGAATGACTTCAGACAGTCAAGTTAAAACTAAGAAAACAAAAGAGGAGAGTGCTGGTGTAAGGATACACTGATCTTCCAACTTACACTATCTCTGTATTGGAAATTTGCCTTTTTCTCTTATGGTAAGGTCAAGCTTGCGACCAGTTGCGCTCGAAATTTTGTTAATCTTGTGGTTTGGATTGTTTATCCTCCATACCATCTATCTGTGTTCCCCACCCTTCCCTTCTTTCAATCTGCTGTAAATCATGTGCTTGCCCTCTCCTGTTCCCTTGTTCCATCTCCCCAGTCCTGATGTTCATCCTGCAGAGCTCAGCAGTGCTTCTATGTAATTACAGCCCTATGGTCGCTGAGCATAACATTTTTCTGCCCTGATGCAACTCACTGTGTCTGGACTCTGCAAGGACCAGTGAATCCTTCACCCTGGCATCTCTCTGGCAGACCAAGAACAAATTTTTAACTGAGGCAGCTTAGTTGGAATGAGAGTGCTGGACAAAGATTATGTCTTTCATCTAAAATAACTGTTTACTTTATCATGCAGAGGATACTTTTTTATGGACTAAGAGTGTGTGTGTTTGTGTGTGTATCACATGGTCTGTGTTGATTCATGCCAGACAGCTGGAGGTTTTAAAGATAAGTTGAACAGTGAGGCAAAATGATGAAATCTCAGCTAAGTGGGAGGTTAAAAGAGATTGTTTCATGACATTGTGTTTGAGTAAAGAGTGGAGCTGAGGTAAAAGAGGGAAGGTATTTTAATTACAGTTCCAATAAGGAAAATGCTGGGGTGGGGGTTGTTTAATTACAAAAAAGAAAAAAAACGAGTTCACTCAGCAAATTTTTGCAGCCTGTAAGATCTTGAAGCCCCATGTAAAAAGTTGACATAATGACCTGAGGGTGTCTAAACTGTGAAGACAACATCCTCTGGAGAGCACCCATTAGATTTGATTCATGTAAAAAGTGAGTATTTGACTCAAATCAGCTGCGATTAGTTGTTTTTTTGTTTTTGTTTTTGTTTTTCTGCTTTGGTAGTAAAACAAACTGGCCACACTCTAATGCTATTTCGACCAAATTCTGTGAATATTTTGTCTCTGACAGGAAAAAAGTATTACCTGTAGGACGGATACAATACACCAGACCACACAGTGATGAACTGACGGTAGATAAAACACTGGTCGTTACATGTTCTTGTACTGAAACAAGCCTGGATTTTGAACACCAGCTCGAATGATTTATGTATATATACAGTGACGCCTACACTAAAAAAGGCAAAAAAGCTCAGTGTCACTTTTTCCTTTTATCATAGAATCCTTTTTATTATTCTTGCCAAATACGCATAGTCATAACTGGTAATGTGTACCTTTGAAGAACTGAGCCCACTGGAGAGAACCCCTTCACCTCATCCAACTTCAGACAACAGAAAAGTTTTTGTTTGCCAACGCCATGATGTGAACACTGAAGTCCTATAAATATAACATGCAAAACTGCTTGCCACAGCTTCACTCATGGATGCGCAGAGTTCTCTTGGTTCAGCTCGTGACTAGAAGGAGCTTTCCTGGTCCTGGCCCCCAGCTCTGTTGAAGACCACATTTGGTATAAATCCTTCCCAGCAAATCTAAAATGGAACAGCTGTACAGCACCTTGTTCACAGATGAAGAGATGATTCAAAACAATGTTTCTACAGTTGTGGGTCTTTCGCAGAAACCAGTAGAGACAGCTGGAGGACCACAGCAGACCACCTGTGTCTGGTGTAGAGCTCAGGTCGATGGTGAAGGCCTCCATCACCAGCCAGTCAGCTGAGCAAGGCCACTCTTTACACTGATGAGTGGGCAGTAAAAACAATATGTTTTCGCTCTGTAAGCAGTCCCCCCCTCCTTCTCCTCTCCTTCCCTCCTCCCAGCCCTCTCCCCTCAGTGTAACCACATAGGTCTTTGTGTCCAGCAATGTTCGGAGCTCAGCATAGAGGCCCACCAAGCTCCACTTTCAAAGACAACCTCTGATGTGGCCTTTCTGATCTCTGCATGTCTCAGTGACTTTCCTCTTAGTCTCCTCAAACTTTCCCCTCTGACTTGGAGTTTTTTCTTCCTCTGGCTCTATGCTATTTACCCATGAGGTCCCTTACTGATCCTGTCCCCCACACATGCATATTTGCTTCTACAGATTTCCTTTTAATCTGTGATTGAAGGGAAGCTGATCCATGTCAAGAAAACATTTGCAAAAAGAGTTGAGAGATTTAATGAAAGACAGCGATATCTTGACAGTCTCACCACTCCTTGAAGTTCCAACTTCCCTTGATATATACACACCCTTCCCCCTCCCCTTTTCAGTCCTCCTCTTTTTCTCCCCCTCCTCTTCTTTGTGATGACATGTATATGCTTATGGAAACCAGATGTGCCCTGTTGTGATGGAAGAGGCATTGAGAGAAAGAGAAAAACCAAGCATTATATTGTATGATACTTCATTAAAAGACTGCAGGATATGTTGGCAGGGTGAGGGCGAAGAATAATTTTGGGGTCTTAAGAGTTCACTCAGTGGTGGTATATGTGTTTGGATGTCAGATGAAATATGCCCACTGTCCTGACTGGGCCTTGGATAAAGCAGGGGGGTTTCCTTGCCGATATGGCTGGGTCAGGGTAAGGGTAGCCAGGCTAAAGAGCCTGAATCAGCATGTCTTATGATGGAGGTTTTTTCTGCAGGGCTCGGGAAACCACGCCATATGAGACAGGGGTTGGGGAAAAAAAGCCACTTAAAGAAGTTTAAATGTTTATTGTTCAACTTCCTTGCACCTGTGTTTTTTGTTTTTTTTTTTACCCACACAATGCCTCCCTCCGGCATTTAAAAAAGACTGCTCCCACGATACACCACACCCAATGTAAAGTGCAGACATTGTGTTAAGTGCAACAAAAGCCGGCACGTAGCTTTAAACTGATAGTCTGGAGCAGTTTCAGCACTAGGATGGCAGACATGGGCAAAACTGTGTGGCTGACAAAGGTCACAACCCAGACAGGTAAAATACATGATGAAACAGAGAAAGTTGAAATTAGGACATTCAGGGCACATAAAAAAGATAGCTTTAACTAATGGGGAAAGTTATGTTCCATGCATAGCTCTGTGTGTGGTTAAATGGAATAATAAGATGCAGACATAACGGAAAAAAAGCATAAGGTATTGATCCCTCTCTTTCACTGTGTGTGTCTGTGTGTGTGTGTGTGTGTGTGTGTGTGTGTGAGAGAGAGAGAGGGAGAGAGAGAGATGTTGCACCAACTCGGGAACTCTCACATCCTTCCAGAGTGTACAGTTCCCTGTTTAAAAGTTAAAACTGTTTGATCTACTGTGAACAGGAAGGCACATCTGTTTCACAG
This sequence comes from Acanthurus leucopareius, assembly GCA_029814765.1. Classification (NCBI taxonomy): domain Eukaryota; kingdom Metazoa; phylum Chordata; class Actinopteri; order Acanthuriformes; family Acanthuridae; genus Acanthurus; species Acanthurus leucopareius. The sequence continues at coordinate 5,026,958 of JAQMCX010000008.1, forward strand.
CATTTGAACGTTTCATAGCTAAGCAAGCAGAAGCAACATTTTTAACTTTATGATGGCCTCACTCCATTATTTTAGCCAATTGTGCTTTTCCTGATATGGCAAAAAGTAAGTATAAATGCAAGTAATCTGTTTTTTTTTGGGTTTTTTTTAACTTATTTTAAAAAATGGTCATGCAAATAACAGGCCAATAAAATAAAATGCATCAAATTTTTTCTGCCAGAAAATAATTTATCGACTATATGGGTCACATTTGACTGTTTTTTAGAATATTTAAGTGTTCATTATTTAAGATCAGGCACAACAGTTGAAACGGGAGTCTGTATCCATGCTAACTTGCGCACAATGACTATGCTACCTTGAAGTATGCTAATGTTTAGCAGGTATATTGCTCACCATATTCACCATTTTAGTTTAGAGGTTTCACACGCTAATGTTTTCTAGTTGGCATCAAACAAAAGTACAGCTGAGGCTGATGGGAATGTCGCTGTTTTTGCAAGTTTTGGAAATGCTGATGGAGATGAAGCAGTTTACATCGTAACAATTCATCCTGAGTGGAAGATTATTGTTGGTTTTAAGACAAGTCAAAAATATCAACATCATGGATGAGTGAGAGGGAGAGTTGGGATAACCAGGTCATGTTGTTTAAAAGTATGTGTTTAAGTTCAGAGTTTCATGGCAATCCCCAAAATACTTGTTGAGATCATTCAATTTGGACCGAAGTGACTGACAGACCGGCAGGTCATAACAGTGTTCTCCAGAACCAAAACTGGAAAATCCCTTGGTGTTTCATTTGTGACCACCCTTCTTTTTTTTTTAAAGTTTGTCCCCCATAAATTTCCCAACTTTTTAAAATCTCTGGATTGTGCCTTTAAGAAATGACAATCCAGCAGACTGACTTATTTGTAAGTTTAAAATATGCCCTAATAGTGGTGCTCAAACGATGGTTAGAGGGTCACTAAATAAACACTAAATACTCTAAGTTGAGTGCAAACAAGAGCAAATTATATGCTAGACTGTCCCGTTTGTTTGCCATCAAACAAAAAACAGACACATGGCCGCAGCTCTTGGAAGAAAGGGCAGACACTTCAGCAGGCATAAGTTCTTTACATCTGTGCAATTTTTTTTTTCTTTATTGGTTAGGTTGTGTGTGAGAGTGAGACACAGTCTTCAGAGAGGAACCCTCTGATCCTGTTTGTTGTATGGTGCTTAATGCAGGATGTGGCAGAACTGTAACTGGTACAAATGAAAACCATGTGTAGCCTATATAGTCACTCACCCGTTCTTCTAAGAAATACCCCTTTCCATCATCCCACATCCTTGTTGCCAGGCAGAGTGCGACATCATTCTCTGTTAATCATTGGTCTCATTTAATGGGAAAGTTACCCAGTCTTCTCTCTGAGGTTGGTCCTGCAATTACAGTATGTTGTTCGGGTCGGCTGTTATGACACACAATAGCCAAGGGCAGGACTTCCCCTGTTTGGAAGTTTCCATTCATCAGCCTGCAGGCTACACAGATGCCAACTGAAACAGGGACAGGAAGAGTCCAGCACAGCGGAAGACGGGGACATAAAAGGTGCTTGTTAACAATATTTGTTCGGTCAAATGGATTTGATGTGAGGCACTTGGCACGGAGGAGTTAATGTTTGTAGATCAGCTTTTGTAGAAAGTGGACGGTAGCCTTGGAACCAGGACTAGAAATTACCTTTTCATTTATCTGGGTGAAATGTGAAAGCCAGATGAGTGGAAATGGCTGAAAGAGTCCAAAGCATTGTGGTGTGGTCTTTTGTTTGGCTTTGTGAAAAAGAAGTGAGTCATTTTGCAGGCAGTGAAAAAAAAAAAGGTCTCCAGTTACAGAGAGAGAGGAGAAAAGAGAGGACTGCGGGGAAGAATTATGCTGAGGCAATTCTTTTCTTCACTCTGCAGAATCAGCTGGGGGAAGACTGAAAACATCAAATAGTGACCCACAACTGAATGTCTGACTTATGTGCAGGTTAAGGAGATGATCTGAGCGAGGGAAATACCATGTACAGTCAGAGACACACAGCAACCCGCCGTCAGGAGAGAGAAAACTCCACAAGCACGACTCATTCTTACAAATCCTTTATTGTGACCTGTTGTATTTAAAAAGAGAAGAGATCCAAATCAAATCCCATCCCCCACCCCCTCATTGCCAGATCCTGCTGTGTGTCTGGCCTACATGATGCAGTTGGAATTCCAGATGTTGCTCATGGAATTCTGCTCCATCTCTGGTCTCCAAATGTGACTTAACCCTCCTTACTCCTCCTTCATCTCCTCCTCCCTCCTCCCTCCTCCCCCCTCCTCCTCCCCCCCCCGAAAAAGCCTCGTGACTTCGGCCCCAGCTCCTCAAAACACTGCAGCAAAGTGGAGACAAATGGGCGCCCTAAATCTTTTCGGCACAATAGGAAAATACCTCATCGTTTTAATTGCATAAAGCCCTGTTGCTGTAATCATAACATATCATGGAGGCGCTAACCCCCTTTCACTCTTTTTCTCTTGCTGTAAATTATCTTTGAATTGAGTCTGATGATTGTACGGCAGTTGTTCATTAGTGGGATCATACGCCTAAGTTTGCTGTTTGGCTCATGGTTGATGGGTGGCGACACATGCACAAAGCGTAATGTACAAATGAAGACATTTATAGCCGTCCAAAACATGCATGTGTGCAGGTTTGCATTGCTGTACTTGTGAGGACCTGCATTCACTAACCAAGCCTATTATATCAAAAATCAAAACCTCACAAACTTTATGCTTTGAAGAAAAGAACATGTACTCCACTTTGCATGACTTGCCTCATCTTCCTACTCTTGTCGAGTATTTTTGGTCCTCTTAGCTACAAAAAAACACACACACACACACACACACACACACACTCTCACACGCACCCTCTCTCTAACTGTATCTTGGAGATATGTTTTCCTGCTGTGCAGCAACAGCTTCACACAATCGTCTTCATCCCTGTTTCTACTTAAGCTTTGGATACAGTCCGCGTTTTCCGACCCAGTTTCTGGCCTGCCAGTTTCCAAGCCCCAGTAATGCGGAGTGGTGCAGTTGGGGAGCAAGAAACCTGGAGGTCCAGGAAGACTGGGGATACCAAAGCAAAGGAGCTATGTGATTGATTCGAGAGGTAAGGCTCCCAGGTAAGAACTGGATTATATGAAAGCAGTAAGGCCTCAGTTGAAATATTACTAAATTAAAGGGAGTGAGTGGCTCCACTTTAGCTTAAAGCAGTTAACAGAAAGATGGAATGTTACATATGTGCAGCAAGATTAAGTGAATGATTTACCGGTACTAAGTGAAAATCAAAGCACAGAGAGCCTTTTGAAATTACTTTATTTAGTAAGAAAAGCTTAAAAATAAAGATAAGAACACACACAGTCTTATTGAGTAACTAGATTATCATTATCACTAGTATCATTATCATTGTTGGTAAACTGCTAATTACCCTGACTTGTAATGTAGCACCATGATTTGTAAACAAGTACAATGACAAAAAGGAGTCACTTTCAGGTCTTCAATTTATTTTCATTTGAAATGGTTTCAAGATAAGTAAAAAAAAAACAAGTCAAGTTTCAAGAATACATAACCCCCTTCCCCATTCACTGTCCCCACATATATAAAATTAAGGCCACTTTCAGAACTGTATGTCACTGTCCAGCAGGACTTTTTAATGACAATGTACAAAAACACATTCTTTACACAGCGGACAACAACAATAATAGTAATAGTCATAATCATAATGATATCATTTAAAATAATAATCAGCACTAAAGACATTGATATAAAAAAAGGAGAAGACACAGTTGCATTTATTGCTTCGCTCTGATATGAGTGTATCTCATGCTTCATAAGGACTTGAGCTAATGTTTTCTTTCCCTTTTATGGTCCTCGCTGGCTCTGACTATTACTTTACTGGAAGATTTAGAAACACAATGATTACGCCATTGTGGCTTTCAAGATGTGTGTGTTAATGTGAGTGTGTGCAAGTTAACAAGGGGAGGGAACGAGCGATGAAACATGCTCTTTGCTTACTCGAAGGATCATGCGAGAATGGGCATCAGGAGGATGCAGGTTTGAAGCGGAAATTCACAAGGACACAAACACTGACCACAGACAAAAAAACTAAAAATGAGACATTGAAAAAGGCTAAAACAAACAGCAATGAGCTGGCGTCAGTAACTGCAAGGCAGGCAAAGACAGAAGAGGGAGGAAAAAAAAAGGAAGACCGGAGTGGTTGAGAGATAGAGCAAAAGGAATCTGGCAGTGGTAAGAATATTTTAAAATGCAAGTCTGATGCTCTTCCTTCTGCTCTTCCCTCAGTTTTATGTCTTTCTCTCCTGCTCTTATTATCTGTGTTCAACATTTCTTTCCACTTTTTTTTCTCTTTCCCTCCTTGTCTTTCCCCCCTCTTTCTCTCTCTCTCCTCCTCCACTTCAGTCTACACCTTATCCAGTAAAGATCGTTGGCAGTAGAGGAGTCGGCGTGGGGTGCCGTACCGACGGAAAAACACCAAGGCTGCCAGCGTTGCAATCACACACACTAACAAGAACAGTGGCACCACCACTGCCGCTGCTCCACTGCCACCACCAACTCCTTCCTCCTCATCAACTTCGATAATGATCACTTCCGTGTCCTTTTCCTTTTCCTTCTCAGTCTCCTTCTCCCTTTCTCTTTCCCTCTCTCTATCTCTAGTTTTGTCTTTATCCTCCCGTTCCTTGTCCTTCTCCCTTTCCTTCTCCTTTTCCTTGTCCTTGTCCTTATCATGTCCACCTCCACCTCTTCCTCCGTCAGTCTTGGGGTCTTCGTTGGGGCAGCCCATCCAGTCACGAAGAGCTGATTTGGGGTATCCGGGCTCTACTCTCATCATCTGGTTGTTGAACTTCCAGTACTTGTTGGCTTTATAGAAGTAGGTGTACGCTGAGGAGTGGAAGAAGGAAATGTGAGAACAAAAACCAAACTACAAGGAAAAGCAACTTGTGCAAGTCTTGCATATCACTATGATGTGAGAAACTAATCTAGGTAACATTATACACAGCACCCTTACCTTGATCTTTGCTCATGAAGGCTGACTTGATGTTGTCAGGCACTCCCTGCCACACACTTACTGCCTTTGGATACCCATCATCAACACTTCGTGAATATTCATTGAAACGGTAATACCTAAGCAAAGCAAGAGAGAGGAAAGGGAAACAACTATGTGAGTTCAGAGTAACGTTCAGGTCACTAAAACCTTATCTTGCCTCCCATGAAGACTATGAAGACTTGTGACTTGAATAAGAAATGAGGGTTGACTTGAGATGTCTTCTAACAGAAATGGGACTTGACTTGGATTTGTCTCAAATTGCTAAAAAATTTGACTTAGTTTTGTCTTAAAAGACTTAATAACTGACTTGAGACTTGCTATGACTGACATGACATTTGCCTTGAACTTGCACTAGAACATTCTTAAATAAACCAGGACTTCACTCAAATTGTCCTAAAGGCCTGAGGCTTGCTCTGATGGGCTTAAGACAGGACTTGATTTTTTTTTTCATGACTTAACTTGTAACTTGTGTTTACAGACTAGATATCTGACTTAAACTTGTCTCCAAGGACTCGAGACTAGACTTAAACTTGCTCTAAAATATGGGACTTGAGACCTGTTGTAATAAACTTGACTTGAAATGGCCATGAATGACCCGAGACTTGATCGTTCTTTGGCCTGGAGGATTTGGTACTTAAGGCTTGATCTAGGACAGGTTTGTTCTGACAGACTTATACACAGCATGTTATTTTTCTCAATCACAGCAGTGAAAATAGAAGATATAGTTTGATGACATCATAGACTGATATCCTGAGAGCTGCTGTATTTAGTGTTAACCACTATTGTCAATAAAATCTGATGTGACTCAGACAGAAGTGTTCACGGATGAGGTAATGTTATAAGAAGAAGAGGTAATCTTATTCTGTCACATGCACAGACCTTCTTCCTTCCTCTTTCTTCCCTCCTCACTGTCTGAACAGTGTTACCCCAGAAGTCATATTGACAGATGACAAAATGAAATTCCCCCTAGCCTTGAAAAATTTTTTGGATTATTTTAGATTTAAACATTGTTGAGATAATGTACAGATATAACTAAACAAAATAAATTACATGGGTATATTTTGATATATAACATAGACTTGAGGACATTTTAACATAGAAATGTTACATTTTATACTCTTCAAGGTCCTTGAGCTTAGTTTTGTCCATCAGAGAATAAATTTGGAACTTGTTTTGATGGACTTACAATTGACTTGGCTTTAATCTACTAGACTTTAGACTTGACATTAGTCTTGATGTTCCTTTGGTCTAAAGGATTAAGTACTTTCCTTAGAAGACTTAAGATGGAACTTGTAACTTGTTTTGACGAATTTGACTTGGACTTTCCATAAATGCTTAACTCTCTTTTGGTTTAATTGGTTTAATTATTTAGGAATCGGCTTAAGACTTGGTGTAAACTTTTCCTAAAAGATGACAAAATACCAAACAAAAAATTCTTTCATTAGAAATGACTTAAGGTTGCCAAGAATGAACTAAGAACTGACTTGGACTCGATTCCCAAATGTAAAAAACAAATAACTCTTTGATTCAGTATATTTTACTAAACTAAACCAGGCAGACAGAAAAACAGGTGTTGTCTCTGCAGAAACACTCTGTGTTAACTCCTCCAACAGCCAGGTTAGATCTTAAATAGAAAAGGAATATGTTGTTTACTGGTCACAGGGCTTGTGCAATCCCAGTTGTTGTTTTTTTTTTTAAGCATTCAGACGTCATGGACTTTGTTTATGTAGGTGACTGTTTGCACTGTAATCACTGACTACCATGTTTTACGCTGTTTCTTCATAACAATGACTATGGTTTAAACATGGGGGGAGAATCAGCAAGCTTTTAAGTTCTTCTGGGGCCTGTTTTAATGTTTAGATAAGAAGCAAGTTTGTAACTGAGGAGGATTTACTGGCCTCAAGCATTTGGACCTTATATGGTCAACACTCAAACACATTTTACTGGTGCTGATGCAAATAGCTTTTTCTTCAGTATCACTAGTTTACAGCACAGTGTTGTTGTGGAATATGACACACACACACACACATGTAAGATGACTAACTTGTTTGCTCTGAAGAAAAATGTCTGTCCGGTGGGGGTGTAGTACAGGGCAGCGTCTATTCGATCTTTGGGAAGCCCAGTGCCCATTTCCTTCAGATTCTTCGGGTAGCCTGGATCCAGGATAGATTCAGTAAACACCCAGTACCTGTCCCCTGGAGAGAGCGTGAGGCAGAGACAGTCAGAGACAGACAGAGACGCAAAAACAGTGGACGAACACAACAACAACAACAACAACAACAAGGAAAATCTCATAAATGTTTTGTTAATAAACAAAATTCAGATTAACCTTTAAAGAAAGCAAATTTCCCATCTTCCCTTTCAAATGCAGAATTGATATGAGTGGGCAATCCCCTCCAAAAGTGACCAATCGGCATTGGGTATCCGTCAAGGACATGGTTGTTACGTACCCTCCAGAACCATTTATCCTGAAAGAGAAAAGAGACTTTAATAAAAGCCTGCTAGAAAAAACTATAATCTCAAAAGTCAAACGTAGTTGTGTGGTTTTACCTTGAACACAAACATTTCTCCTCTGAGGATGGCGATGGTGTCGAAGTGTCCATCACAGATGTTGGGGCCGAAGCGAGGCTTGTCTGGTGCATATGTGGGGTCCGGGTTGTAAGGCGTACGGGTTACAGGAGGGGGCTGAGGGCCTGACCCAGACCCTATGTAAAGAAGAACATATGAAAATGATTTTTTGAGACCTGGCTTTAACCTGTATACATAATCTAGTGCTGGTCTTAGAAGAGGTAAGACCAAATGACACTTAATTATCCCTTAAGTAGATTACAGGTTAAATGCTGCACACAAGAGAGAAAAACAGACTACCAAGGGTTACATAAACATAATTTCAGCAAAAATAGAAAAGGGCTTTGGAACAAAACTAGCAGAAGTTTTTTTTTAAAAACAAGTTCATTGGAAAGATACATTTGTCATCTACCTTGTAACTCTAACTCTCTCTTGGTGAATCACTTAAGTTCTTCATGCCATTAACACTTCATAGTGGAAATTGCGACCAGCAAATAAATATAGAGCTCATTTTCACAGTGATTTGGATAGTTAACAGTGGATAACACACCATAAAGTTGCTGAATGCCTCTGCGATCATCATCGGGAAGGATGAAATTCTCTGTGTCCATCCACTGGTAGAAGGGAGCCATGATGGCTGAAGGGTCATTGGAGTGCTCCAGACCCAGAGCGTGACCCAGTTCGTGCACCGCAACCAGGAAAATATCATTCCCTGAAACAGTGTCAACACCAAAACACTATTTAATATGACTTCTTCATCAAATAAATCAAAGTGAGATGCGATTCATGACCTAGGAGGCGTGTGGTTCCGTGCTGATGAGAGTACTGAAAAGGAAGAAGCAAAGTTGCTGTTTCCTCTTTTTTAGGTGACTCAAACATACACAAATACTGATCACAGCTGTAGATGAAAAAATAGAGATTGTGAAAGTCATGTGAAGATGTGTCAGACTTAATCAGCTGAGTCCCAAATCTTTGTGCTTTGCCAGAAATAAACACTTATCCATTTCAGCATCATTAACATAGCTGGAGGCATTCACACCCTCAAATGTACCTGCACAAGAACGGACCTGTTACTGCGCATATTTTGCACACAAAAGTCCTGACTCCTCAAAACCAAAGCGACTCCCTGCATTTGTGTCATCAGTTTTTACTTAAGAAAAATATCCATTTATTTAGGTGCAAACAGGGCCTCACCCATCAGGTCCTTGTTTCCAGTGGTCCATGGCTCAGCTGCATCAAAATGGGTGTCCCCACCGATGCCATTGCCTGGGAAATAGGCATGTGCCAGGAAGCCCCCCTCACCATCGAACGGGCTGCTGTCACCATGGAAACCCTCAGCAAAGAAGATCATAATGTCTGCAAACTCCTCAACCTTGTCCCGTATGTAGCTGTAGGGGATTTCCCGGAAACGGAGAGGCGTGACGCCCTCCCACACCTTAAAGGCCTTCCTGATGGCCTCATGGGTCTCGTACTCACCCACCTTAGGGGAGTAGTTCTGTATGCTGAAGAATGTGCAATTGTGTGTGGGTGAGTGTGAGAGGGAGGAGGGGGGAAAAGGTAAGACAGAGTCAAGTTACTTTCCCTTTCTAGAAAAAAAACAGTTTGGTTTGGGTTGATATATTGGTTACAAACATAGAATTACATTTTTTTTTAAATTAGAGCATAATATGGCTTTAGCACTTTTCCATCTTGCTTTGAGTGTCGCTGACTTACGAAAAAGTTATGTCTTTCTTGTCCCACTTCAAGCCCTGGATGGCGTATCGCTTCCTCCTCAGGTTGCTCTTCAGCTCGGCACCGAACTTATCCGGTACGCCACAGCGTGGTCGCTGCATGGCCCTGAAAAGACAAATCATAACACACTCAAAACAAGATAAGAAATATGAATATTAATTAGAACTTGACGTTGTCTGGAGCCGATACTTTTACTAAATGTGAAATAGGTGTGTGAAGGTGCTCACGCTATGGTGTTAAGGTCAAAGGTGCCGGTGACGGTGAGGCCATAGAAACTCTGCATGGCGGCGATAGCTGAGGAGACGGAGTGGGGGGAGCGGAGGGAGTGGGTCCTCATGTCCCCTGGGGGCAGGTAGCCATACTGCTGCAGCCATGACTTTAAAGCAAAACAAAAGAAAAATAGACAACAGTGTGAGTCATGAGACGTATTGCACAATCCAAACCATGGAAACTGCGGTCTCAGTTTGGAGCGAGAAAAATAAGTCTAAATGAAAAACACACACACGACATGTGATATCTCACCTGACTTTTATTTATCAAAGCCAGAACCAGTGTTGAGAAACTGCTTGGCATGATGTTTATTATGAGTTAAAGGGACTACAAGTTCAGGATGTTTTCATGCAACTGTTGCAAAAACACATTCCTCACTGACGGCAGAAATAAGCTCTTGAATAACCTCTTTCTGTGTTTGGTATCAGGATATTTGGACAGTCGGAGCAGCATCATTTACAGCACCTGGCACGTCTCGATTCAATGACTAACACAACAGCTATGCAACCATCAACATTTGGCTCTTAAGGGGGGACTACAGTGGCCTGAAACTGAGGTCAACATGAAGGAATAAAGTCCAACAGGAGGTTAGAAACAAAAATAAATTCCCCCGTCAACAGGTAAAGATTAACTTTAGATTCTACACTAAAGATTAACTTCAGTTTCGACATTGAGGTTATTCTGTGGCCACTTTTCGATTTCTGTCTGTGTTTCAAAGCAGAATGCGACGGTTGCAACTGAATCCGTCTTTTGAGTTTATATGTAGAAAAAAGAATAAGTTTGACGGCCCTTAGAGCATATATCAAGATGGTCACTGAGTTCTTCAAGCCTTCAGATCCCTCTGTCCCAGCTAAGCTTGACCTTACTTTCCCCTGGAAACCCATTTCGCTGCGGTGCTGGTTTGACATCTGGAAGAGTGCCAGCGGCTTCGCTCCGCACCTCTCCCACACAGCTTCTCCTAAACTCTTTCCCTCTCAAACTAGAGCCGACAAATAACACTGAGGCTATTGTGAGCTCAGGCGAAACCGGGAGCACTTTGATATATTTGCCTGTGCGCTTGTAATGCACTTTTCAGACATGTCTTATTGTTTGGATTTTTAGTAGGGGCTCAACTGATAAAGGTTAGCTATCGGAAAAAAAATAGTTTTAAGGGTGGAATGAGGGAGGTTGATGTAATCTGTAACTAGGTTTAGATAGTTCTTACTAAAAAACATATTATTCTGTGTTTTTGCTGAGAAGGGGATTGAGAGAAAGAGAAGAAAAGAAAGATAGGGAGTGTCCCAGGGTGAGACTCAGGCCTTGGGCAACCTCAGGCGATGTCTCCAGTCGAGCAGCAGCGTCAGTCAGTAATTTAACCGGGAATTTCTTCCTACTCGCATCCAAACCTCAAAGTCAAACTCTTCCCCCCACGTCCATGTCTCTGTCCTCGCCTGTGTCACTCCACCCCTTCTCCTCTCTTCTCCCTCATCCCTCTCTCTCTTATGGAAAACCCAGAGACTTGAGGGTAAATACTTATGAACAACCACACCCAGAGCCACTCAATTATTTGCTGTGTAGCCTATCTGCTGCTAAAGGTTGCCTAATTCATAGGAGGCAAAACATGTTTAACCACCTTGTTTCAGCATTTTTTCCGTGATTACGTACACTAGAAAGCAAATGCATGTAGTAGTGCTGACATAGACAATTTGAATACATGCTGAAGTCTGTGGGTTTATATTTATGCATGACTATACTTGTGTCAGTACGGGCAGGAGTGAATGGCAGAATGGCCTTTTTTTGAGGCTCTTGAAAGTCTAATCTCTCCCTCTCTGTCTGTCCTAGAAAGACATGGGGGTCTCAGTGTTTAGACTTATCCCCTGAATGAGCCCTTTCTGGGTCTGAGTCACCCATGGAGCTGCAGTGGACACATAAAGACTCACTGTTCACCACTGTTACAGCACATCCACATGAGCGGGAAAGTCAAACACAAATTTTAGCATCTCAGAGCTGGATGAATTTCACTGTGAACATAAGAAAAAGGGTGTTTAAGGGGCGGTTCAACTGTGCTTGAAACCTTATTCTTCTTTTACACACATTCACTATGTTTTCTTATCCAAACTCTGCCCCCAGCTCCGTCAGAAGACTGCTGTTGAGTGACAGTGAACGTTTGTTCACCTCTTTTGCAGGGTCCCTCAGGTGACTTGACAAAGTCTTATTCACCGTCCCACTTGGCTATTTTTGACCACACTAATGGGCTGAGTAACTAAAGCAGTAGCAGGAAGAGGAAATGGTTGCTATTTGCAGTGGCATAAGAGATGACAGCCTAAACTAATACAGTCTTTTGATGTAGAGCACTGGTTCCCAAGCTTTCTGGTCAGTTTTTCCTCCCAGCCCTGTCAGGTAAACATGAATTCCCCTTAATTAACATCTAGCCTAATAATTTCTATCATTTTGTTGATACTTGGAGTTTTTTTAACTGTTAACTGTTTCTCCACTAATTTTTTTCCTGATGGTTTGAACTGTGTTGTTGTAGCTGGCTATTTTGATTTTTAATCAAATAGATAAGACTTCTTATTCAGTTATCCATAACTTTTTAGCTAGCTGTGTCAAATCCTTATGAGTAACTTTACACTCTATATTTTAGCTGTTTATTTATCGACGGTTTTAAATTCTCTGCTTTCTTGCTAACTAGTTTTCCAACACTCTCAAAACCTGGTATTAACATTTGGGCTCACTAAATACGACAACTTTTTTCATTCAAATCAGAATTTATATCCCCTTGGGAAGAACACCGGCCGAGAAAAACTGAGGCAGTATATTTAAAAGTCCTGCATTAAAATATTTAGTGTAAAGGTTGCTTTTAATGCTTTGATTTTTATCAAAGCACAGACATGGAGCACAGCGCAAAATACTTTCAAGGAGCCAAACCAGGGGTGGATTTTGAGGTAAAGGGTGCAGTTCGCTCATATGCAGTGATGTGAGTTTATTGTTTAATGGAAGATCTGCAAGAATCAAACAGTGGTTGCTATGGGTGTCTCATTTTGTATAGGATGAGAGAGGGAGAAGAAGGGATTGCTTTTCAGAAAAAAGAAGGAGGGAGTCAGTTGTTCCATTCGGTGAAGGCCAATGGAAAGAAACTCTGGTCAACACTGATGGGAGTCCAACTGAAGCATGCTGGGTATACAGCACACACATACACAGCTTCTCATTACACATCGACTCATGCCGCCCGGAGAGCTGCAGTATTATGTCAGATGTCATAAACGTATGAAATTATGGCTCCCACATCACTTGCAACAGCTTGTTACTGGTTGTGAGGGAGTGAGTGTAGAGATATATTCAGCGCAACTCATTAAGATTGAACTTTTAAATTCTTTTTTGCTGTATGAACATGTGCCCGAGGCTGTTGCTGTTTCTTTTTACGACCTTGCCGACCCCCTGGCCAGGAGCTCCTCAACACTAACGTAGAAAAGCCTTTAAATGCGTGTGTGCGTGTGTAATCCCCCAGATGGCGCCTGTTAAAACAACCATTCTCCAGCCAACACCAATAAGACCCAATGACAAAAGAGTGGAAAAACATCTCTGCCAATGTCATTTGAGCAGTAAGTCGATCCTGAACAAATCACGATGGCAGGACTTTGTCTCTGGAAAAAAAAGGAAAAGCTTCCCTAAAATTTGGCTCATTACTTTGCTTCCTTTATGAACAGGAAATGAGGTAATGACTTTGGGTATTACCTTATTTCCTGTTACACCTCCTATCTTTCCTCAGGGAGGCTGCCCCCAGGCCACCCACTAGTGATCTTTCGTGTCCGACTTTGTCTGAAATCTTCACCCACTTCCTTCCTTTCTTTCCCTTTTCCATGACTAGTTAAACATCAGGATGTGACTGGTACTAAGTCACCAATTTAACCTATCAGAACTGTCTTTAATCGACACTAATTCAGCTGGGAGCAGAAGGACAAAGACAAACTTTAACACAGAATGCATGACGGCTATGGTTTACATCCTGTTTCATTCAGCTGGAAATTCCTTTATTCTCCAACTGTCCTTTTCCCAAAATGCATCACTCCCATCACCACAAAGCCATCTTTCTAGTCAACAACAGTCCCCTCACTGTCTTTCGCGTGCTTCGCTTTCATCGCTTTCATCATCTCATCTCATGTCCATTTATCTTCCTTTGTTGTGAATGACCTCAGCTTCTAGCCATTTCTGTCTGTCTGTCTGCATAATAAAATTATATGTGCACATATGTGAAAGGATGTGTGTGTGTGTGTGTCACATGCAGGTGGTTGCTGACACACCAAGGTGTTTTTCGGGACGAAAACCCACTGCCCTCTTCCTGTCTCTGCCACAGACCACAGGACATGACTGCTGCATCTAAACCCCTACAACCCCGTCTGTTTATCTCACCGACACACACATACCCACTGACCGACAGACAACCACTCACTAAATTAGGCTTATTGTCAATTAAAACAAAAACATCCTCCTCCACAGCGGAACTGTGCACTGATACTGGGGATTTGTGGCTTTGTGGAGGCAACATATGAGATCACAAATACCCCCGATTTGCATGAAGTTATATAGAAGTTACAGGAAGCAGTGGTTTCATAAAAATGTCAGAAAAACAGAGGAGGTGAATCACTAAATGAACGTGAACCAACTGAACCGACACACTTTCCAGGGCACTTCAGGCCAAGCTCGTCCCTGCACTTTGAAACTTGATGGTCTTTTTAATTCAAGATCAGCCATAAACATTTTGACCATTATAATTATTTGCTCATATGTTGCAACTTAAAACTCCCATTTTCTCTTATCTAGACAATAGCTGTATAAGGGTGGATTATGATGCTCCTTTTTAAGAAAATACAAAGATCAGAGAACTTCATATGACTGAACTTCTTTCCAAAAAAACATACATCTTGTAACTAATCCCTGTGTTTCGTCCGCTACCATAAATTCTTGGTTGATCAACTGTTACATTCTTACTGTCTTCCACCCAAAACAATTTCTGGCCTAATTTGTGTGACTTCCTTCTTTATTCTCAGTTTTTTTCTTCAGCAGCTCTGATTTAGACCATGTTTAACTGTTGGATCATTCAACATGTTCAGTCTCATTGAAGTTCTGCCTCTTATGGAAGCCTGGGAGTTATCCAGCATTGCGTGCTATAAAAAATCCGACCACTGCAAATGTTACTAAAAACATTATTTTAATTATAAAATTTGGGATTGTTTTTAAAGTTGTTTCTCAAATACCCAATATAAATGGATTTGCTGTGATTAGTTGACTGTTAATATGGCAAAATGGGTCGTTTGGTTTGTGTAATTTTGTAACAGTTAATCCACTATTGACTGTTAACACATCCAAAATATTTAGAAAGTTTTCTAAAATTTACATCCCTAGTTTAGCCACTTATCTTCCTTTTGTTGCTGTTCCTAAGCTGATAACATGGTGCAATTTACCCCTTTTTTTTTGCAAATATAACTTATGGAAAAAGTCTTGCAACAGCCTTGGAAAATAATCAGGTATTCAAACACTATAATTTCAAACTTTCAGCAGACTCCAGTCCTGGTTTTTGAATTGCGGTGGTGGGGCAGATCAGCTTCAGGTTACATTTGAATCAAGGACTGGGCCTTTAAGATGACAGCTCTTAGTAGGTCAATGGAGTGAACTCCATTTTTCTTCCACCAGCACAGCTGCAGTTATTATTCCATAGACCACAGGCAGGATAAACTGATCAGAGAGACATTTGGCATCACTGTGTGACCTACCAAAACTATTTAGGCCTCCGTGCCCCAGTTATGCGACCATACCACCCCCCCACCCCCCAATAAAGGAAGCAGGTGTGTAGGGGGGTCATAACAATGTCACTTCCTTTAAAATTAAGGCAGAACTTCCTCACACTACACTGGCTGTGGGGTTGGAGGATTGCTGATGCTGCAGACTGGACAGAACAGAACAGGAAGGAACAGTCTTTTCTGATCTACAGTGCAACTTTTACCTGGTGTCCCAGCTCAGGGGGTTGGAAGTCTTTAATATACCCAACTAGAGTTCAAACTGTGTCGAGTGTTTTTCCAGAACTGACCATGGCTGAGAGGCTGCAGAGGCTCTCAGACTGTAAAACCCACCTCCCCCCAAGTCCATAACTCAGGACAGATGTCAACAATTACATCCCCCCCATCCCTCTGAAAAGAACTATGCCCACAACTATCAATCCCTCCCTTCATTCCCACAAAAATTGCCTCTGTCTCTGCCCTGACCACAATACAAGCTCATGCATTTCTCCTCATTTATTTTTTCTTTTGCTCTCCTGCTTTTGCCCCCTCAGCAATTCTCAGTGTTTTCACGAGCGCTATCATCATTATGGGCTGCTTCCTCTAACAGGGTCAAAGCTCTTCCCATTTTCCTGCTGAGCTGTTTACATTATTATTTGTCAAAGTTTAAAAACCACAGGATTCTGTTGTTGTTGTTTTTTTTTATCAGAATGAGATAATTGTTTCAGAAATAGTGATGAATAGTAGGAAAGATACTTCACTCTAATATAAGGACAGTGTATATTTCACCATTAAAACCTTTATCAAAATCTTAATCTCTTAAATAGCATATCCCAGTTTTTTAACACTATAATTTGATTGGCTTTATTCCTTAACTCCAGATTTAATAATCAGGTTCCAATTATTTATTTTGTAAAAAGACATATTCATCTGGCATATACTTCTATTCTGCATTTTTTTAAATTTGCTTTTATTTCTTTATTCTGGTTTAATTTATCAAGCTTTGTTACTTGATCCTGGATTTATTTGTGACTATATTCATCATTTCTGGATTTATTTTTTCAACGCGATTTTTTCCCCTTTTTTTTCTGTCCTTTGAGTCTTTGTGGCTCTGGCTTTGTTCTAACCTCTGGAGTCATTTCTCACCTCTGGATTGATTTGTCGCTCCGTCGCTCCCTGTGCGCTCAGCTCCCACACCACCGCCAGCAGCAGCAGTAGGACAAGAGATTTGATCTCTGGTGCCATCACTTGACTCTCCAGCAAAAAAATTGAAATAAAATAAAAATGGACAGATCTTCCTGGAAGAGCGCAAACTTTACTTCGCTATTTGTCAGAACATCATCTATGAAAAAACATAACCCATAAACGAGTCTTCGGGCGCAAACGAGGTCGACTTGGCGCAAAGCACAAAACGAGTTTCCAGATGATATGCAGCAGTGCGTCTCTGCAACTTATTACTCGAGTAACTTAAACCATGAGAGGTATTTGTCCAATCTGTGCATTCTTCTCGCGTTTTGGTGAATTCTAACTAAATTATCGGGCGTTGCTGGAAGCAGGAAGTGCGTCGGGGTGCTCTAGGATTGCAAGCTGTGCGTGATTTATGTCCAAATTCAGTTTGTGCTTTGCTCCAGATGTTGCAGCCGACTTTGTTTTCATGGAGCAGTCTCAACTCCTCGCTGTCCCCTCTTCCCTTTCTTACAATTGGCTTATTTTGATCCTCCTCTCCTCTTCCCCTCTCTCCCGGCTGCAGACGTGGTAGTTTGATTCTCCCCGGAGACAATTTAGCTGGAAAGTCGAGGGTTGTAAACCTCCCCCTCCGAAATCAGCCCGCCCCCAAAAAATGACATGGAGGACTGGAATCAACTTAGTGACCTTCATATTGGACTTGGAAATGTTTGCCCTTACCCTTAGGCTGTGATTAAATGTCTTCATGCTTACTAAAATACATGGAGCTGTTTTGTTTTTTGCAAAGAAGGCCGCGCAAACAGTGAGCTGAATGATGAAGTCGTCAACAAATTCTGCAGTGAAAAAAGAGTAAGAACATGAGGAACGCACTTTTTAAACTAGGGAATAATACTGATATCTTGAAGATGCGTCCAGGTGTTTAATTTGCTTTAATTGAATTAAAGCAGCCAGTTCTTTGGATTTTGATGCCACCATAAAAACATTTTTTACCTTTATTTTTCTTTTAAAGCCAAAGGCAACAACCAAATATTGTTAAGCTCTAATTTAATGTGGGTTTTTTTTTACTACACATGGAATTTATCGACAATTTGTTGTTTGACGTCCTCATTATTAATTACTTACTCTTAAAAAATACTATGTCACACTAATTTTTGATATGCGCTGCATTAACCTGCCCAAACGTGCATAGAATGTAGCATCAAAATGGGGTGATATTGCGCCCTCTAATGCACATGTTACACACAGTCAGCAGTGAGACGTCACATGAGGTACAAAACATCATGCAATGCTACATCATCAGTGCTTTACACTCCATTGAACTACTTTGTATTACGTGCTCTTGTCAACTGATCGTTGTTCTCTGCGTTTGTTAAGGGGTCAGTGGTTGTTTTTTGGGGGGTGGGATTTTTTAATTAAATTTGGAAAAGAAAACAAAACTATTATTACACCGTAAAAATACTCCAGTACGCTGTATGCATTAAAACTGTTCATATTATCAGGAAAATGTGCTCAAGAATTATAAAATGTGCCAACAATTATATTAGATTATTATTAGACTCATGAATGAATGTAAAAATCAGGATGTTACCGTTTAAGGTATATAAGGTGGTATAAATTAAATACAAAAAATAAATAATTGAAATGAATAAAATCATCAAAAGGAAATTTAAAATAATCCGCTCATTTTAGAAGCCATATTCATGACAGATTTGTCTTTTTTTAATGAAAAATTACAGTTATTAAAAACACTGCCAGTCACAGATTCTGCTGTTCATCTTCATATCTGTTTCAGCTCTACTTGTATACTTCATACAGTTTGGTAGTTTTATCTACAACGTGACCCCATTTTTTAAGCTCTTTATATGTTTTCTAATAAAAAAAATCCTAATGATGAGAGTGTATTATAACTGTCAAATTACATAAGTAAAGAGTAATAATTTGTTTAGCAGTCTAGAATGGAAACATAAATTAGCATGAAAGAAAATGGTTTAGAAGAACTGCCTCAAAGCTTTTCCTAAGTACATTGTGTTGTTTTCATTTGCTTTATAACACTGACACGTGCACACTTTCAGTTAATTAAATTAGTGTGCTTGTTGGCATGCATGCTTCCAACTCATTTGCTTGTGGCATTACTATAGTTGGCGTGATTTATAGCAGCGATGTGTGTACATGTCATACATAGTATAAATGTATTAATCCATAAACACAAAGAGATTTTTTTAAGACTTGGGACACACATGTTTCCTGTAACAAACCTTATGTGCACAGGGCACATATATCAAAGTTCAGCTGTTGTGCTGGCAGTGGCTGAGGAAAGACAGCTGGCCTCCTCCACTAACTTTATCCTCTTGGCTGTTGTGAGGGGAACTCTTACTATCTCAACAGAAAGCAAAGATCAATAAAATGTGACTGAAAACACAACTGAACATACAAATGCTTACAGGCATGCATACATGCTGCGTCAAATCTATCAATAACAACGTATTGTGTAAAATTCCCTTAAGTATGACTGTGCAAGTTTTTGTTTTTCCAAATGTTTTTAATATGGAGATACTGAAATAACAGCTTACAACAAACAGACATAGACTTCTGATATATATATAGTAATTTAGAGATTTAGTAACTGAAAAAGTGTTACAGGTATTAATTTTGGACCAAACAACAATCACAATATTCACAAAGCTGACGGTCAAAAGTCACAAATGACCATGTCCTGACTGGGTTCACATATACTGCAGCTGTGCTTCTAGTTTCGACAGGACAATATTGTGAAAAGTAAACCACAATTACATGAGTGAGTAGTGAGTATCTGAACCACAAGATTGGGGACAAAAGGAATAATGTCCCCTACAGAAACACATTCAGTGTTTTGGCCTTGTTTGTTCTTGCAAAACAGTTAGGTAAATTAGGTAAGCAAAACAAACAACTAATTTTTATCATTTATGTTAGTTCCTTCTGTGACTGAAGGAAAGAATCATACAGATATGAAACATACATCAGCCGTTATGTTTAAAGAATTTTGCAAAGAATTTTTTTTTTCTTTTGGTTAGCATGGGCCTCCTTTTGTACAAGTTAGATCACATTTGGTATACATGGCATGTCATGATGAGCCCAAAAATGTTTACATATTGACATAAAATTATCTGAAGCTATTATTTGAGAGTAATTGTTTAATTTCAAATTTGTTCAAATGTGGTAAACCTTACTATCTGCTGATGGCAAAAACAAACAAAAGAACCCAAAGATAATTATTTGACCCACATCTGATATGAAACATTGATACAACAGAGATACTCTTTTTTTTTTTTTATTAGAATGTGCATCAAACCATTTGCAGCCAGATTAAGGTACTGTTACTTTTTTAAATCAAATCCAGTAAAGGCTGGATCACGCTGTTAATTCTTAATTATTTTCACCTTTATTTGTACAACAGTTGTCTCTTTTTTTTCAAACACAAGACCAAGTTGATTAACTCACAACTTTCACAAACATATTACTCTGACTATCCAACTGACTGGCTACTTGAAATGTGTTAAGGAAGCAGTACTATGCAAATTCCCATATAGTTTCACCAAAAGACAAACATTTATTGAAAACACCAGAACATTATCCAGTCCATCACGCTCGCTCAACTTATAACCCTTCATTGGACTCTTCACCAGCTTCATCAGGGGCTCTAGGATCCATCTGAGATTGAACAGGTGATTTTGCAGATCGTGCTGCCTCATTCTCTCCTTGGCTGCCTGCAGCTGGATCATCAGTTGCCTCGTTACTGGTGTTGAGGAAAGTTTGGTACTGGTTCCAGAAACCTGCTGAGCTCCTGGTGGCAGGAATGTTCAAGGAGGTCATAGATCTAGAAGAGGGAAGTTGGTCAATGGAGGAACGACTACTCCGGGCTGGTGGACGGGTTGTTTTGGTAACCACACCATGGTGCTTCATGTGCCCCTGAAAACATGATTGGTAAAGATAAGGCTAAGTATAACTAATGCAATGTAGAGTAAACACCAAGTCCAAAATATAATGTAGCACAGTGCAAGTTATCTTCAGGTTCCATGATGAAGATCCTCATTGTTTTAAATGTTTCATATTAGTTGAGAGATTTAGTTCTGTACTAAAGCTGTACAATATTGTTTTATCTTCTAAAAAAGTGTTTTACTACAACAGTTACTTTTTTTTGCAAATTATCAATAGAAATCATTTTCATATTCATTATTTTTGTCCTCACCTTCAGTCCACTACGACTGGCATACTCTTTTCCACACTCAGCACAGCAATAAGTCTTCTTCTCAGGACGAGACATTGGGGATGGGAGGGTTGGGGCCAGGCTGATGGGGACGGAGGCATCCAATTCTTCACTTGGAGCCAATCCACTAATCTTAACACCTTCCACCTGGTCTTCCCTCCCATATGAACCAAAATGAAAGCTCTGACGTGTCTCCCTTACAAAAGTGGTAGCTCTCTGTGATGCCTCCTTCACTTCATCACCAACATCGTCATCAGTCTCCATACTGGATGTCATTTTGGGATCCTCATCAGGCACAGTTGCTTGGTCTTGCTTTGGTGTCGCTTGTGGAGAAGACTGATATTTGTCTTCTCCGATGGGTCCGGCTGACTGGGGTCTTGGGGAGAGAGAGTCTGATTCCAGGGTTGGTGTTGCGTTAATATTAAGGACATCTTGACTCCGAATGGGGTTAGAGGAAGTACTGGGACAGGTGTAAGCAAAGGTGGTTTCAAGGTCAGGTGTGCTTTGTAAGTCTTCTAGGTTTGATTTGGAGCCAAGGAAGGCATTAGAGGAGGTAGATGCTTCATCCTCTCCACAGTCCACTGCCATTGCATTAGATGACACTGTTGTTTTGGTAATATTGGGTGAAATTGGTGACGAGTTGGGTTTAGGAAGGTGGACATCAGCAGTGGCTTGTTGTTCAACTTGGTTATCTTTGCCAATTGAGGAAGCTTGGTCTGTCTGCTGGGAAGTTGGTAAAGGGGCACTGACACAAAGAACAGGGGGATCTACACTGCCTGGTGGTGGAGTCTGTATGGTGGGATTCATGAAGGGGTCAGGACTAAGGTCAGAGGGGGGGATAAGGTCTGGGCTGGGGGACCCAGATTTGCTGGGATTTTTGGTGGACTCAACTGGTTTTGTACTCCCAGAGACAGGGACTGAGCCAACTGCTGTAGTTTGAAATTGTGAGATTTGGCCTGGAGTCTTAGAGTGACTTGCCTGAGAAGGCATTTTACTTGAGGCAGCATTCTGGTCTGTGGATTGGGATTGAGATTGTGACACTGGTGTGTCATCAGATTCAGGTGGCACTCCATGTGCAGAATCCTCTGTGCCATCTGTGGGCAGCTGTCCACCAAGGTGCATACGGATGTGATGCTGAAGCACTAGGGCATTTGTGAACTTCCGTTGGCACAGTGGGCAAGAGTTCTGGACACGTGCGTTGGATGGACGGGCATGATGGGTGGCCAGATGTGACCGAAGGCTGCCTTTCGTAGAGAAGGATCTGCCACATATCTTACATGGAAAAGGGCGTTCTCCAAGGTGTGTAGCCTGGTGTAAACGCAGTGCTCTGGGACAGCTCAACACCCGTAGACAAACACCACACTGGTTGTTTGTCAGGTTGCCAGCTGGACCTGAGATACCCAGCGATGGTAGCAAGCCCCCTGCCATCGCCCTCGCCCCACTGACACTCATGCCAAGGGCAGCAACCATCTCATGGGTGAAGTTTGAAACAGAAGTGGAGACAAGAGCTGAAGATGACGGGGAAGCCATGACATATGTGGTAGAAGTACTGGCATTTGTAAAACGACTGTTTGCTGGACTTGTTGAGGAGGTAGTGGTGCTGCTGGATAACATCTCTAGCATAGAGGAGGAAGTAGAGGAAGATGTCCATTGAGATGAGGAGTGAGGAGGTGCTTTCTCTAGCTTCTCCACCAGTCTCTGCAGCTTGGAGGTTTCAGACGTCGGAGTGGAAGTTACCATTGTGGAAGGCAGGGAGGATGGAGTGGTGTTGGATAGACCAGGGACTTTAGGAAAGGAAGAAAAAGGGAAAGAAAGCTGACTGTGACTGGAAGAAGCAAGCGGATGGGAACCTTGAGTAGATGGTAGTGGGGTGCGTAGTAAGCCCACGGCTGGATGGTTGTAGAGGGATGAGTGTGCAGCTGGGGTAGAGGATGAACTTGAGACAGATGGGAAGAGGAGCTTAGGCAAATGGGCTAGCTGGGAAAAGGCTGCAGGAGAAAGCATTGGGGGATGAGGGGGGGTGTTCTCATCAAATTGCTGCTGCTGTGCACCCTTAAATAACTCTGTGATGGTAGAAGATGAAGATAAGGAAGAGTTTGAGAGGAGGGAGTTAGCCAGAGAAGAGGTGGAAGCTGAGGAGGAGGTGGATGAGTGAGCTGGGCCAGAGGTGATTGAGGCTGCAGCTGCTACAGCTGCAGCCCTATTGAGCTGCAGGAGAGAGTGGGAAATCAAAGCCAGATCCACGCTAGGGGCCAGAGGTAGGGTGGAGGGGGTGGATCCTGCAGAAGCCCCTAGAAAAAGGCCAGTGCTGGTACCACTGCCCTCTAAATGATCTCCACATGTCTCATCCTCAGGTCTGCTTTTTGGCTTCTTGTGTGTCATATCCATGGCACCAGTACTGTTACCACTGCTCATAGCCTTTCCCATATCTGACCCTCCAGCAGCCCCTAATGCTACTCCAAACAGAGAAGGTGGCAGGAGTGACAGTGATAGCTCTGGATTTTGCTCACGATGTCGCAGAAAGTGCACTTTGAGGTTGCCTCGTGTTGTAAAGCGGCTCAGGCACACTGGACACTGGTAGGGTCGTTCCCCTGTGTGTGAGCGTAGATGTATCTGTAGGGAGGAGTCACTGCTGAACATTTTTCCACAAAAGCGGCAGGCATGTTGGAGGCGGCCGGTAGTGGTGGAACTGGATGCAGAGGAAGAGTCTGCTCCTCCAGAAACGGACTGCAAAGCATGTTGGGAGTTTGGTGCCATAGATACTGATGTGGGGAGCGACGAGTTGAGGAAAGGCCGACCACTGTGTCCACTCACTGAAGTTGTATTTGGAGATTTCTCATGAAGGTAGCGGTTGGGCAGGGCTAAAGACAGGGCAAGTGGATATGAAGATGCAGACATGGAGATGGCAGCAGAGGAAGAGGTTGATGGAGCTGAGGATCGAGAACTCATCCTCAGATAACCATGAGCTCCTGCATTCCCTCCAGTTCCCTCAATCTGGGACTTGTGGGGCTGCAGGATTTGAGACAAGGAACTGCTTGGCTTTGTGGGTTTGTTGGCTGCCTGAGAAGGGAGCAGGGAGGAGAAACATGCCAGGAGAGGAGCCATGGAGGTGGAAGGCTGAGATGCAGTGGGTTGTGTAGTTGGACTGGCCGCCCTTTTGCTGCTTTCCAGGCAGAGCTGTGGCAAAGGAGGGAGGACATGCTGAGAAGGTGTGTCAATGGTATAGGAGGCTCCACCGAGGCGAAGCACTTGTCTGCAGATCTCCTCTGTTATCTGCATCTGGTGGATCTGCCTTTGCTGCAGGACTCGCAGCTCCTCCAGGATGAGGGCAATACTCAATTGGGCTCTAGAGGGTGCAGCTGAGGCAGATGTCACTCCCGGGCTGGGGATGGGAGTGACAGGACTTGGAGGGCCCTCAGGCACACGGCTGGGGCTTCCAGGGTGTGGTGGAGGACATAGGGAGGCAGAGGATGATGATGAGGAAGAAGAGGTAGTGGTGGTGGCTGAAAGTCCCAACTTGGGGGAGGCCATGTGTGCACTTCGGGAGGGGCGGATGAGGGCACTTGCAGAAGATGTAGGATTGTAAGTGGACAGTTGAGGGGCAGAGGGATGTTGAGTTTGGGAAGATAGAGAGGAGTAATGGCAGTCAGGAGAGAGGGAGGGCTGTGGGTCTTTGAGAGGCAGACAGGAGGGCCGGTTTGGGGTGCAGGATAGCAGTACACCCTCAGTCGGTAGCGAGGAGGTCTGAGAGCCCTTGAGAGATGAACAGAGTGCAAGGGACAGCTGGGTGCTTTGAAAAGAGGAGGATGAAGAGCACAAGGGAGAATCCAGGATAAATGGAGAGGATTGTGACTTCACTGCCAAGTTGTCATCTAAAGAAATTAAAAGAAGAAAATCTTATTGCAATTTTTACTTTAAATAAGAAACAAAAATCAATGTCTACATAAAGATCAACAGTCTTTAAAATGACACATTATTTGAAATCAAAAAGAAAAAGAAAAAGAAAAATCTACATCTAGGGGCACCAAGAAACAACTTACAAAAACACACAATTAAAGTCTCCCAAGCACTGTCGCTGCACACTCAGAACACACACACACACACACACACAAACACTCTGACACAAACGTCATGCATGCACAGACACAAACACACACAGATTCCACTGATCTGCAAGAATACACAGCTCACCCGTAGTGGAGCCTACCTTGTTTCCAGGGCAACACGCACAAGGCAATCGACTTTACCTCAACCCCCTCCCCAATAAAAAAAACAAAAAAAACATCCACACACCCAGACACTCTATCTCTGCCCCTGACTCTTTCTTTCCTCCTCCATTCAATCTGTCTTTCTTTCATCTTCTTGAGAGCCCTTCCCCCAGTAGCCAAATGGGGTGCTCAGGGTTAGGTCATGGTTGTGTGGTGGACACTGTAATGGGTGCCGGATTGGCTGGCAGACTTGACCTTAAACACGCTAAGGTCGAATTCCTGATACGGTTTAGGACCAGACAGAGGAAGAGGGGTTGTGTGTAAAGAAAACAAACAGCCCTGCAGACAGATGTGATGACTCACAGACCATCAACAAGCAAACTTAGCCTAGAAAAGCAGAGGAATAGTGGTGAAAGCACATACACACAGCATACCTGTCACCGTCCAACACACACTCAAAAAAAGACACTTACTTGCTCATGCACACGCAAACACATACAGAACTTTTTGCTGTTTGCCTGAAAGCTACAATTTTATGACACAATGTGGGCCCTATTCTTGTAACTGGAGTGGACAGCCAGACAAATACACACTTGTGTGCACGCACACACACACACACCGTCACATACACACTGTTTCATGGGTATGTTCATGCTTCAGTGCCCAGCAACAAAGCTGAAAGGGGACAATGGGGTCTAATGCTATTGCAGTTAGAACACCTTATACAGTGCCCCGCAAAGTTTCTTTTTCCTTGACCTTCTCTTGCTCTTCTCTTTACTCCTACAAAATGTGTAACTTGCGTTAGGTTCACAATTTCAAATTGATTATATATTCGTTTCCCTCAATATTCCTTAGAGACTTACTGTAGACTTTGTCCCTGTATTCTGGGTGGTCTGTGTCTTTGAACCTGGCAGTGATGAAGAGTGAAGGCATTTGGGTTTTACAGGGCAAAAAAAAAAGATGCTAATGGCTGCAACCATAGAGAATGGTGTAAAGATTCAATATGCCAATGATTCCAAACTTTTCTTAGTGTTCGAGTGAAATGTAACAAAATAATGTCTACTTTTCATTGTAAATTAAACAGGTTGAGCTGTTTAATGGTTCTGAAAAGAAAAAAAGTTGGAAGTGATGGTTAAAATTAAATTATAACCTCTTGATATGCAAATTTAGAAAGGCTTAAGTAACTCCAGAAGTCTATACTGAAATTTCTGTTTCATTTCCAAAACTCTGAGTCATCCTGGGTCAAAAGTTAGGTGGACAAAACAAAGTGGAAGGCTGAAGCATCAATGAAGCCCTGCTAGAATAATACAGTGAATGTACCATGAAATAATAAACCAACACACTGAGCCATTAACTGACACAATCTCTGCATAATGAGGAAAATTGACTACTTTGACCTTTCCATTCTTTGTGAATCCAGTCCTTTCACACAATCAATAGTCTTTTGATATGTGGACTAGGTCTGTTTCGATCCTACTGAACAACCATTCTTATGATGCAGTCTATTTCTCACCATCAAGTATCCGACAGGCACCGGGGGTCAGGCTCATAAGCTGCTGGGGTCGTTTCTGTTTCCGACGGGACATACTTCTGCAGGATGGGACCGATGCAGGGGCGCATTGGCCAACACGCAACTTTTACTCTGTTTCCCTGCACACTGAAAAAAGTACGTATCTAAATTACTCAAAGAATAAAAAAGAAAGAAAAAATCAAACACCATTTCCAAAACTGTGACAATGCGCCGGTTTGATTAGTCTCAATAAAGCGTGTCCACGCTGGAGCATTATGATGCAAAGAGAGAAAAAAAGAAAACTAAATCTTAAATGCCATGTGACAGTTTCTCTCGACAAGTCTTCCTTTTCTCAAAACTCACCGTTGGCCCTCCTTCTCTTTCTCTCTCTCTCTACACACACACACACACGCGCGCACACACAGCTCACTTGTTCATCCACTACTTTGCATTCAAATGGCGAGTGAACACCCCTTCTTTTGAGCCAAGAGTCCACTGCCTCTTTTTAGTAAATCCTAATGCATTGACGCCCAAGTTCATCACATAAT
Source organism: Acanthurus leucopareius (assembly GCA_029814765.1). NCBI lineage: Eukaryota > Metazoa > Chordata > Actinopteri > Acanthuriformes > Acanthuridae > Acanthurus > Acanthurus leucopareius. Next base: position 5,054,075 of record JAQMCX010000008.1, read on the forward strand.
GACCCTTGCCTGTGCTTTCGATCATGACATTAGCCTATACAGTCTAATCCTCACCTTATGGGTCTCCGTGTGTGTGTGTGTGTGTAACAGAACAGTGCACACAGGTCGACGCACAACCCCAATGCCAGCTAGGTTCAATTAATTCATTTCCTTTGACGGTAAAAAAAAAAAAAAAGACATATCGTGTCTAATATTGTGCGCGTACGCACTCACAAACACACATTCAAGTCTATTAGCCTATGTGAGTGTGAAATTTCAGGATGCTCCCGCCGCCTCCTGTGTGAGCTCAGTAAACAGAGTGGCTGAAATGAGGTGGAATTTGCAACAATGGCGTTGAGGGAGCACAGCTGAGTGAACATCACCCTCTCAGTGCCTCTCAAACACATAAGGCCACTGACTGGAGGCACAATGCTCCCTTTTCACCCTCATCCCGATGGCTTACCACGTGGAGAGAGGTAATGAAAGAAAGACACAGCCAGAGTGAGGAGGAAAATAATTTTTCAACCGGACCCTGTGACACCCCTGGCACTCCCCACCCCCACCCTTGTCTCTCTGTGGCTTGGACAGAATAAAAACATGCATCTGTGGTGTGATATAAAGTCTGAATTCAGGTCTTCTTCACAAAGTGTGAAATCAGGTAGGACTGATGATATTTGTCTAATTTATTTAATAACGTCTTATTTTTTGGAGACTTGAGGTTATAATCATTTATATGATAAACTGTTTAACACCAGACTTATTCAATTTCCAACGTGGGTCACTGGACACTTTTCCGTACAAACAAAGCAGCGATTTCTGAACAAAAGCCCTTTAAATTGTTAAAAATAAATAATTAAAAAATACCCCTTACTCTATTATCGATTCGCTATTATTCTGTCAAACAGAAAGAAGCGCCAATAACTCTAATAGTTCGGATATTAAACAGTAACAATAGACAATACTGTTGCTTTTTAAACCATAACTGTGTTGTGCCAACAACGCATTCGTGTTTTTCGTGCCATCTTGCCAATAAGTTCGCGTGTACGACGGACGCACGTTTTTACACCAATGTTTGGAAACAAGCGCAAAATACGGCAGTGAGATGCGCGTCCCCGCTACTGTACGGCGACCTGTTGCACGCCACGCGCGCTCCCACATCATAACAAGTTATGATTCATAAAATATTATGACTTCTTCGAAAAAAATACAGTCCCGGATGTGCATTTCCCCCACAGGCCGCTCGTCGCCGTCCTAATCTCTTCAAATATAAAACAAAACAACTTACCATGTTTGAAACGATGATTTTTGGCAGCGATCTCGTGTGATGACAAGGGAAAAAAACAGCTCAGGAGCTTATATTGGGGAAGATCGTCTCCGTCTCTCAGCCGGGACACTGGTGCAGCATTTCCCTACTCACTCCCAGGGATGCGCAGTCGGACAGCCGCATTTTTTTCAATTATTTATCTCCGTCGCAAATCGCGTTTCTTTCTCTTATGACAAAGGCTTATTATGCCTGAATGTATTTACTCATAGTCCGCTGGCAGGCGGAGAAGCGGGCGGTGCAGATAGCTGTACTCGCTACAGTGGGAGGATTATTTTTCTTGGCCGTGCGTGCTGCTCTTCCCCCTCTCTTTGTATTTGTCGGGGCCTGCTCCTGTCAGGCCTGTCTGTGCTCTTTGCGGTACTGTCTGTCTGTCTGTCTGTCTGGTTAGCTGGCTAGCTGTCTGTCTCCCTGTCTCTTATAATTAATGGCCCTCGCCGCCAGACGGTCCTCTGGGAAACAGTGACCACGGTTACCTCCACACTGGCTTTCAGTGTGCATGTCACATAGGAGTGCAGGCCCAGGCACACACACCTCCAATGCAGGACTTAATCAGTCAGACGGTAATTTAAAGATTTGCACAGGTGTGTATGATCACGCCGACCCCCCCCCTTCCAAAAAAATCATATATTATATTTTACATATTTTAATAAAAAATAGTCTCTTTTTTAAAAATTTGTTATATGTTGGTTAGTTTTAATAGACTAATTTAAAGCTATTTTGGGTCTTCAGCTAACTATGTATTAAGTACACATTATCTTAACATCAAAATGACCTTCTTGTGACCCAATACAATCATTTCTTCAGACAAAGTCTATCATATTTTGGTCATCTGGAGACAATATATTTAAAATATAGTGTATATAAATGAAAAAAGCTAGTATAATGCTTCTGAATTATATTTATAGAGTCCCTTAACGTCTGAGGTTTGCTGTGACAACAAACAACTATCTAATGGTTAAAGTCGGTTATGAAATATTATACTAATATATATAATATATATACTGGTTTTAGCATAAATCATTTTTCTTCATGTAAAATTTAGTCATAACTTTTGAGACTTATGAGTATTGATCAAATTACAGATTATGCAAGCTGCTTGATTTAATTTAAGTAAATGTCACTTTCCTTGACTAGCGTGTTTACCATTTAAATGTTCTCTGTTGTATTTTCAATTTTATTGTAGGGCAAAAGATCTAATATTAAGGTTGAAGAAGGCCTACAATGAACTCTGGTGGCAATGGCCTTTTTTTAAATTGGTTATAAACCAAAGTATTACAGAAATTATTGATTAAAGGTAAGGGGATTGCCAGAGTCACCGAAACTTTGTCTCAGCACATCCTGTAGAAGTTGAGAGATTCACGAGATAAGAGAAAACTTTGACCTGCTGGTGGCGCTAGAAGAAAGGTTAGAGGATCGCTAAAATCACTGCAGTTTAACATCTGGGGGCTATGAATATTTGTACCACATCTGATGACAGACCTGATGGGCAAACTCACAGTGGTGCTTGAGAAAATTCAAGTACACATGTCCCAACTTGAAGATTGTTTATTCAGGACCCAACTGGGCCATGTCTGAACTGTATAAGAGAGTGTCCCATTTAATAATGTGTAGGGTAGAAGTCAGTAACTTGCTGCAAAACAGCAGCTCATTATTAAATTTGTCAGCCAGTGATGGTGTTTTTGCAGAATAGGCACTCTAGTGAACCCCTTTTTAATTGGGCAGAAATTTTGGATGACAAGTATATTGACTGGAAATGTTGTCTTATTAACTTCCAGCCATGTCTCATGGCAGACTGTGCCTGACAGCTACTAGGAAAAACCACTAGGTGTCTCTCAAAGACAAGAAGAGGCAAATCCCACCTGAATATTTTAACAAAAACAAGAACAACAAGTGATTGTAGTGCAGAGATTCTTTACAAATCAGTATTTTATAGAAAAATGCAATAAATGCATATATCATAACTGAACTCTAATGTCCCTCTTTAGACAGTTTATTCATATTGTGCTTGAAAATCTCGGGACCCCAAAAGCACCAAATAAAACCTGAAAATACTCTATTGAAGATCACCTTTTAGATTTATATGTTTCAACTTGTGTTTATGGAAAACTTTATTAAACTGAACTACAAAACAATCAACTGTCTGTTTTCATGACAAGCAAACATGGAGCAAAATCAGCATTCATTCCACATTTTTTTTAAGACCATTTGTTTAAGTAAGTCCAATATTCACCCTCTTCTCCGCGAACTTCTGAGAAAAGTCTCTGGCTCTTTAGCTGCTAAATGCTTCAATAAGATCACCAACTAGTTGCTAACTTGGTCATCCTGTGGTTTGGTGCTGGTAGCAAATAGTGGTTTTATCAGAGCTTCATGCTGAAAGCAGCTGCCTGTTGCCTCTTGGAGTAACTCTCAGAATTTTGAGAGGGAACCAGAGATGCTAAAAAACATTTCATGGAGCTGTAGGGAACATTCATTATTCAAGTGCACTGCATTTTGTTGGTCAATTCTTACAATGCAGTAGATTTAAAGGGTTTGGTGCCCCTAAGAACAGCATTATTAAAGTGGTTATGGTTTTCTTCAGGACAATTTTTAACTGACCTCGTGGCTTTTTTATGAGATAAGCCCTGATTTAAAAATTGTCACTCTGGTTTGTAAAGGAATTCAGAGTAAAATTCAGAAACAGATGATTCAGTCTAAGCCACAGTATAAGCACAGTGATAAAAAAAAAACTCCCTCTTAGATGCAGTTCCCTTTTTATGCGACTTATTAAATTAATTATAAAGCTGTCTCTATCTGGGAGCTGTCTGTTATCCTGTCCTGAAACTCTTTGAGCTTCTCCAGAGGCATTTTACAGCAGGGAAACGCTTCGATTGTGTCCCTTACATCCCTCCTAATTAAAATATAGATAAATGCATCAAACAAAGGGCTAAGATAGACCAGAACACTGGTCAAAACTAGGGACCAATCCCTGACAGATTTCTCTGCATCTGAGGCATCGTCTGCTTTGAAAGAGTAATAGAGGTTCCTAAAAACAAAGGGGAGGAATAAAACTGTGTACATCCCCAGCACCAGACTTAGAGCACCCAAAACTTTCCTCCTGTTCTTCTTTTCATGTCTCATGGCCACACTCCTGTTGAGAGCTTTCCACGTGACAATGTAGAGACCAAAAAGAAAGGGAGCAGGGAGGAGGCAGATGATGGAGAAAATAAATAAGGAGAATCTGGTGTGGGTCAGGTAGACATAATCCAGAGTGGAGTAGATCGCTGAAATGGTCCACATGCAAATTGAGAGCATGATGGGTAACTTTCCACTTTTCTTTGTGCGATACCACACCGGACAGGCCACCATTACATACCTCTCTGCAGAAATCAGCAGCATGAAACCCAAGCTGGAGGTCAGGCCTAAGCGGACAAACAGTCGTGCAATGCAGCGGGCAACGATGAGGGGGTAGAAGGTGTCTTTAAAAAACCTGCTTATGAGAAAGACAACTGTGACCCCAATCTGAACGAAATCTGACAGAAACAGGTTTATTGCAAAAATGGGAGCCACTCTGTCCCTCTTCAGTAGACACAGGAGAGCGTAGAAGGCCAGGCAGACTTCAGGTAGTCCCACAAGGAATATCACCCAGTCCACCACAATACCTAAAATGTTTGTGTAATAGGCACTGTCTTCACACAAGAGAAGTGAGGTGCTGTCATGCGTCCCTGCCATCGAGCTGGATCTGGAAATCTGTAGATTTTTGACCTTGCTTTCAGCTCTGCAGTTTTCACAGTGAAGTTGTATTTTTTTCCACTCTTTCACATTTATTGTGTCCTGTGAAGTATGAGAGAGTATGACTGACTTCAGCAGTGAGCCTGAAAGTTGACGTCATCAGATATTGGTTGTGTTTTTTCCCATGAGCATTCCTTAACAAAAACAAACACATAAACACCTTCGGTGTTAAAACCTTCATCACGCACACTAAAGAGCTGAATAAAAACACTCAGAAAATGTTGTTGTTAAAGCCATCAAAATATGCCTCCAAGTCAAACATAACTACATTTTATATTTGTTTCTGTGATACAACAGCTGTTTTACACTGATATAAAAAACCTTAAAAAACTTCCAAGACGGTGTTTTAGGAGTTCAGTTTTAGACCAGATTACTTACCTCTGCTTTTTTGTTTCATTGCATCATTCCCACTTCTGTTTCTGGTAAGAGCGATGAGGTCAATCAGCCCTTCTGTCAAGCAGTCTGAAAGCTGTTGTGATCTTTGATCCACCCATTCCATGGGAGAAATTATGCAAACCAGGCTTATCTGTCTAGGAGAATATTACAAAAAGAATGTATTAGAAAGGTTAGTCTTTATTTGTAATTTTAAACAGTAGCGATATAATGCCAGTCTGTCTGTGATAATACACAAAATTATGCAAAATAGGCAGCAGGTGATACAGAGAAACAGAGCAGCAGCTTGTATAATAACAACATGTATTGGCTCGACTGGAATAACCTTGTAAAAAAATATTTTATTTTTATTTTGCAGATGTAATCAAGTTTACACCCACACACACGGTATATACAGTATGAAGAATGAATGTGAGTAAATACATGCTTTAACACACAAATACAGCATAACACATTAAGGTTAGACTGTAACTATTGCTAATTAATAGCCACAATAGCTAATAGCTAAAGTACGTCTTTGTATTCACATACTGTTCATTCTTAAAATAAGGCTAATATACTGGTGCCATGAAGGCAATAGTTTGCCATTTTTAATAATCTACATTTAGGGTGTGAGCATGCTAACATACACTTATATTAGTAGTTTTGTAGGTAATGGACATTAATATTTTTGACCTCAAGGTGGCGCTAAAAGAAACATCATTACTGCAGCTGATACTTTTAAATCTGAGAGGGACATGGATGTCGATACAAAATTTCATGACAATCTATCCAATAGCTGTTTTGACATTTCACTCTAAAGCTCAAAAGAAAACCCCAAGGTGGTGCTGGAGAAAATATAAAGGGACCTCCAAAGTCAGGAAACATAATTCAGACACCATAAAAATTTGCACAAAATTGCACAATAAGAGATCATAAGGTCCAGTGTGTTTGATTTAGTGAGGTTGCAGACCAGCAGAATATCCCTCCCCTCCCCCTTCCTCTTCCAAATGTTGAGGAGAAACTACAGCAGCATAAAACTTGTCAAAAACAAAATATCCTCTTTAGGGTCTTGACTACTACTGGATGGATCACAGAGATATTTGTCCTCACATTCACTGCTGTCCAAGAGAAAATGTAACCACTTAGGTCATCTTTTTACCATCATCAGGACAGTTTTTCAATATGGCCAACTCTTTGCTTTTTTAAGAACTACCTGCAATATTAATGAAATTCCCATCAGCCTCACTTCCTGTTTAGTGTTAATTTGCAAATGTAAGAATATGAAAACACTAAAAGAAGACAGTGAGCATAAAAAACATAATCTCAGCTGATCATCAGTATGTTAACATCGTCTCAAAGTGCTGCTGTGTCTTAATACAGCCTGACAGATCTGCTGTTCTGTTTGTAGACTCTAACAGGTCTGAGGAGTAAAAAAAATCATCTGTGATTAAACACTGTTTCTGTACAACATAACAGTGTGTTACTTAACATATCATTATAAAAAGGCTATCAAACACCAAAACACAGCACAGTAGTTCATAATGACACTGACACAAGATTTTGCCTCTCTGTAAAGTCATAGCAGCAGCAGTTAATTTAATAAACAGTCGATATGCACTGTTCATGTTTTAAAGTGATCCATCAGGCATGTGGCTGCCACAGTGCTGCGCCTGCTGTGTTGGTAACACAGCTGCATCACCCGGCTGGTGTTATTCAGATTAATGATGGGGCTGAATGTTGCCATGCAGGGCTAAACAGCCGAATACTTAATCAAATACACAACCTTTTCGACATCTATGCCTTTTCCACACTAATGTCAGCAGTTTATTCTTCATACATTTTCCTATTTTTTCATTCAATTATTTTTTAAACATGTTTAAACTGACAAAATTTCTAAACCAAGGTACAATATATGGTCAATTTTATTAAATTTATTCAATCTTTTGTAAATTTAAGTTATAAGCTGCAGTGTTTTTTCAAACTCTTTGGAGAATTTTTTATACAACTACCGGATGATCATTATTGGTATAAATGAGGTGGACACCAGATAGCAAAGCAAAATACAATAGCACCACAAATTACAGCCTCCAAAATAATCCTACAGTCAAATTATACCTCCTTAAAACACTTGAAACAAATTTTAAACATTATAATCCTAATAATGACAGGATTTATGACAAGACTTTCTGCTGGTTGTTAAAACTGGCTGTTGACCAGTTTTATTGTCTGCCAACAAATACATGCGGTTAATCACATTCCTTAAATGATCAAATTGCAGTAAAGATAACTCACTACATTCTACTTCAGTCAACTCACTCTTCATACCTTAGGATTTGCTTGCTTGTTTGATTTTTTAAAAAAAAGCATAGACATTTCTGTAAAGCTGATTCACCCTGAAACTTTGTGCACCTCCTTCTGCTTTTGGCAGTCTGATGGCTCTTGCTGCAGATTCTTTAGCTTGTGTTTTTCTGTTGTTAAAAATGAGGAACAAGTGCCAGAGAAACATTATTCAAGTAGGCACATAGTGAATTGAAATCAAGTCTTGAAATAGGCACCTATGGGACTGTACACCTGTGTGTATGTGTACAGTCCCATACATGTACTGTGAATTCAGTGAAACAGATTAAGATTAAGATTTTTTTTGTCTCTCCACATGCAGCAGATATCCTGAGCTTCCTTGTTGTATCCTGTATCCAATGATGCCCTCTAAACTCTTTGGATATTGATTATTTATGGTGACAGTAGCAGTCTGAGGTTATGGCCGTGAAAAAATATTTGAGGTAAAGCACACCTCTTGTAATCTTGGAAGTTTAGTTACACGAGAATTCACTAGTTAGCTAGTAAGTTCCTCAAGTTCATGAATCTAGACCGTTGGTCTCATGTGGAACTGCCAAACACATTTGCATGTGTCGCTGCAGCTGCACATAAGGAAAGCACATGATATGTAAAACACACAAAGTCTTTTTTTTAATCAGTCTTTATTGACTGTGTGACAAAGTCATATAATATGTATTCAGTAAGACCACTGCTATACAGCTCCGAAAGATTAAGTGACAAAAATGTTCCACATGACAACATAAAAACACATGAGGTGATGTCAGAGAGGTTTAAAAGGTCTAAAAACAGTGTTCACTAGAAAAACACCAGACAAGTCTTCTGAGAGCAAAGGCTAATTATTGTGCTGTAACCTTAATGGAAAACAGTCTACTTCAAAGTTACCTAATAATTTCCTCCACGCCCACCTCAGGGCCATGTGACCTCCTTGGGTCCAGTTCAATGGTCAGAGAAGGCAGTGGGGGGTGAATCTCTATAGGATTAGCTCCCAGAGTCAACATACTGACCACACACAACCCTCACGCTAACCGATGGCCACGGCCTGCAAACACCAGGACACCAACAGGTACGAAATCCAAATTTTGTTTGACACATTCATTTCAAATTCTCATTAAATTCTGTCAAGATAATCACATTTTAGTTGGTGTTTAAACTTGTAAAAGCAGAGCACGTGTGGGGTAAAGCGGGTCAACAATCTGTCAAGGATGATCTCTTGATCCTCTGTGCTTGAGTTAGCACTCACCTTGGGTCACTGTTACAACCCTTTATCCCCACTGTGATAACAGACAAGCTTCCTTCTTCTTTTTATATTGATCATCAATCAAAAATTATTACTCACTTAGTAATCTGTTAAATTAAATCACATTGTCTAACCAAAAAACCAATTAAGTTAATTTTATGTGTGGAAGCTGTCTTGATTTTAACTTTGAGGTAAATATTTTGGCCATTGTTTTTACTAATGGTATATTATCTTACTTTTATTTGGTGTTTCCTGTATTTTTGTGAACCCTCTGCACATTTTCTCAGTAATAGCGGTTACATTGCTAAGTATTCTATTCATAGAGCACAGCAGGCAAAAGCCCAGTAGACAGGATTACTGATCTGAGCACACAGTTGGAGTGAAACAAGGACTTCCCACTTGCCACAAGCTCAGTACTAGCTGTGTCTTATCAGTTGTTGGCATTAGTTCTTCTTACAGGTAACAGCAGCATGTCTGATTACGTTTTCTCAGCATGTATGATCACTAACTGCAATCCAAATCATCTGAGGACTTTTTATGAGGTGTTCTCACTTTAATCAGTGTGTTTTTGATTTGTTTCTTGTGTATAAATCAACGCTTTGGTCAGGATCCTTTTTTGACACCAACATCAGGGACTCTTTATCTGCTCACCATGGCGTCCATGGAGGAAGAGCTGACCTGCTCTGTGTGCAGAGACAGCTTCAACCAGGCCCACCCCCTGCCCTGTGGTCACAGCTTCTGCCCTGCCTGCATCCGTGAGGCCTGGAAAGACCAGGGTGAGGGCAGAAGTCGTTTTACTTGCCCCCAGTGTCAGGAGGAGCACGGTGAAGTTCTGTGTGACAGCTGCCCACCCGAGGATGCAGCAGGACAGCCTTTGCTGGCTGTCAAAACCTGCCTGAGGTGTGAAGTGTCATTGTGTGCCAAACACCTCCAACCGCATCTGGAGAGACCGGCGTTTAGCACCCACCTGTTGGTGGATCCACTGGGGGACCTCTCCAAGCGAAGGTGTCCGACACACACGGAGATATTGCGTTACTACTGTGCCGATGAGAGGGTGTACGTGTGCGGTGACTGTCTGCTGGAGGGAAGCCACGCTCAGCACAAAGTAAAGGCGCTGCGACAGGTGGAGGAGGATTTAAAGGTCAGCTGGAGAACAATACAATATTAGGTGTTTTGTGTTTTTTTATGCATGAGTGTGTGGTTACTCATATATGTGTGATTCAACAGGTTATTCTCCAAACCCTGCTCAAAAAAGCAGAAGCGAAGCTGAAAGATGGAGAGCGAATACTTAAAGAGCATGAAAATATTGATGCCACCATGGCTGTGAGTGAAAGCTTCTTTAGAAATAAAAATAAAACATAAAGATACTATCTACAGGTGTTCACCCTTTACTGCCCAAGCAGTGTTGTATTAGGGATCCCAAATTTAAATCCTCTCCCTGTATAACCCTCAGACTGTCCCCATTCTCCTGATTAATCCCTTTAAATAGAACTGCTAGAATAAATATGTCTCTGGCACCAACCACCAATCTGTCATGGCTGGTTGCAGGACTCGTTGAAGCAGGATGACACCCAGGTGGAGCGAATGGGCTCTGACCTGCAGGTCCATGTGAAGAAGTTGGTGGTTGCTCTGAGGGAGATCACCAAAAAGGAGAGAGAGCAGGTCATAGAGCGTGTGCATGAAGACTGCTCCAAGGTGAGAGAGGACATGAGCCAGACGCTGAGCATTCAGAACTATCTGGCCTCGCTGCTGGCAGAGACAGACCCCTTCCTGCTCATCTGGGTAAGACTCAGCACTGCTTTACATTCCTGCATTTGTTGAGAATTCTGTTTATGACTATGGGATTGCATTGTAGTATTAGTCAGGTGGTCATTGTGAGTAATAATGTTACAGTGTTCCCAGCTGTGAAAATGAGTTGTTAACAAGGTTGAGCTTTTGTTGTGCTAAGAAGAATATCTTCACTGAGCTGAATCAGCCCTTTTTTATAGAGCTATGTTAGTGGCAAGGCTTAAATGATTGGAATATCATTGTGTCTGTGGTTCCTTCAATTAAGTCCAGACCAAAAAAATGTCAAAAACTATCTTATGGATTGCCATTAAAAATTGTCCTAACATTAATGGGCTTCAGAGGATCAATTCTACTAACTTGATTACCGTGATTGACTGACTTAATAGAGCCACCATGAGCTTAGCATTCTAGGTTTTGAATTGAATTGAATTGAATGGACCACCATGAAATAAAGTAGGCCTGCAGGCATTTATGTTCCCTTCAGGATGAGTTGTTACCACCTCAATGACCCCAATTTTTATTCTAGCGCCACTATCAGCTCAAGGTTCTGGTCAGGTCAAGGTCAGGTCAAGGTCAGGTCTTACTTTGTATAATACTAAGACCTACTAATGTTGGACAAACTAACAGAAAGCTGAAATTTCCATCAGCCTCAGCTGTACTTTAAGTTTCATGCTTATTTGCAAATGTTAGCATACTAACACATTAAACTGAACATGCTAAACAATTGTATGTTAATATTGTCGGTGTAAGTATGTTGTCATCATAGCTTCAGCGTTTATCTCAAAGTATTATTGTGCCTAAATACAGAGCCTTTAGCTGGGCTACTACAACTCTTGTTTGTCAAAGATTTGATTTCCCTCCTGTGTCTGGATAAATTGTTTTCGGGACAAATAAAATTTCAGGTCCTAGAAAATTGTTTTGAGCATTTTTTCCCTAACAGTTAATATTGATGAGAGTTAAAAACTCAGAAAACTAACTTTTCTCAGTGGCCGTTGTTTGTTCAGATTTTACTGACAGTGGCAAAAAAACATAAGTCAGTAAATTACTGTCATGAGATCCTGTTTCACATGGTGCTGAGTCATGACTGAAATACTATGTAATGTCTTGATTTTTAAGCTGAGCCCAAAGCAGTGATAATAAACAGATATAACAGTTTGGACTGCAATCCCTTGAGAAAAATTATCTGTAGTGTTTTATCATTAGCAGAAACTGTGGTGTTGATGTAGGACCTGTTGCTCCCAGCGAACACTGATGAAAAAAGGGCCTTTAACATGTCAGTTGTTGTAGCACAGATTTAATTAATCCTCTCAAAAAGACAGAAATGATTTTGGAGGAGGCTGTAATAATGTTTAATACGTTTTTAATTTGTTTAATCTATCCATCATATAGGAATGCCTTTTAGCCTGTTTAATGTGCTGTTTGTCATGATGGGTCATCTACTCTGTACAAACAGCAGAACAGATCAAAGAAAACTTAAATGATGTCATCCAATGGTTGACATAGTGTGTGTTCTATGAAATAACAAATAAATGTATTTTATGATGTTCACTAGAGCACATAATGCATAATATTTTATGTGTTATATACTGAAGAGGTGAGAAAGAAGTGACTTTAAGAGTCCGAGCCAAATACAGTGGGTTATTCATGTTGTGTATGCTCATATATTGTAGAGAAAAGATTCAGCATACAGTATCTACCTAATGTTCGGGTCAATAGATGTTTGAATGCGAGCTCAACCTTATGTTTGTTACTTTCCTGTCCAGTCTTGCAGATCCAAGGGCACATCTGTATTTTTTTCAGTGAATGAATGTTTCTTTGACATGTTTTTCTCGGCTGTCCTTCACTTTTCTTTCCTCAGGCCTTTCAATCAGAGGACACTAAGTAAGTCCATAACAAGTCAGTGATTCTGTGTGATGTTAGATCTTATGGGTATGACCTCTGATGTGTGTGTGTAGGTAGGCAGTCTTTGAATGTGTGTCAGAGACAAAGGAGACATAGGGAGACACAAGGAGACAAGGAAATGAATAGATGAATGCAATTACATCATGACAGAAGCTTTGAGGTTACATGTGTTCATGAATTTAATCAAGATGCTTTTGCTCTCGTTGCTCTAGGTTACTAGCTGACCTGAACAGCCCACTTTTCACCCCCGAAACAGTCAGTCTAGACAGGAAACACATCTTGGAGGACATAGAGAGCAAGTATCGAGATTTCATCACGGACACCCTCCGCTGCCTCAGAGAACTCAAGAGGGAGCTCTGTGAGTGACAGATGGGTGACTTGGGCTCATCACATTCATTTAACTTTCTTGAAGGAAGGATTTGACATTTTGAAAATTCACTCATTTAATTTCTTGCTGAGAGTTACATGAAAATTAATACTACTCTCATAGTTTATCCTTCAAAAATGAAGCCACAGCCGACAGCTCACCAGCTTAGCTTAGCATAAGGACTGGAAACTGGGAACAGCTATACAGATTGATAAAAGTCCCACTAATTCTCTGCAAAACATCAAATTGTCATTTTCGTATTTTTTATTTTGTTTTAATTAAACCAAAAATTATATATTTTGTCAATTAGTAAGCCGTAAAGCTGCCCTAATGCTAAGCTACACTAGCTGTCACCTGGCTTAGCTTTATATTTACAGTTGATGGGAATTAATTTCCAAAAATGTCAAATTTAATGGATAAGAATACCATCTTTGAATTTTTTGATGTGGTATTTGTTTTATGCTATCAAAGATTCATTCTTTTGTAATTTTATGCTTATATATGTAAAAGTATCATCAGTGGTCTTCTTTGTGTGGTATCCAAGTCTGTGTACATGGATGGTTGCATTTTAACAACATGTAGGCGTCTGGAACTGGAAATATTTGTCAGTTTAAAAAAAAAAGGAGAGAAAACTCTGTTGTTGTTTCCACGCAACATGCTGTAGGTCCTGTTTTACCATCAGAGTGGATATATTAATTTATTTATTTGTATGCATTTATTATTTTATTTCTCTCTCATACAGTGACCAGTTCCTTGACTCTGGACACTAACACGGCCCATCCCTTGTTGAGCATCTCTGATGATCTTCGCTCAGCGACGCGGGTTAAGAACCGCCTGCCCTGCGCCACTCAACCTGAACGTTTTGACCACTGGCCTCAGATCCTCACTGTACAGACTTTCTCCTCTGGGACTCACTATTGGGAGCTGGAAGCTGAGGGGTTCTGGGATATCGGCGTCTGCTATAGAAGTATTGGACGGAAGGGGAAAGAAGGCAACGCCTTTGGGAACAACAAGGTGCCACAGCACAACAGTATCAACAAATCAACAGTTAATATAGCTGGTAGTGTTTAGAAGTCTGGTGTGCAGGATTGAATGTGATATATTGTAAAAAATTGAATAGTACAAAATGCTTTCATTAGTGTGTGATCACCTGAGAATAAAAATTACAGTGTTTTCTTTCCTTAGAATTAGTCTTTTATATCTCCAGAGGGTGGGTGTGGGTCCTCTTCAGTCCCCCATGTTGCAGTGCCATGTTTCTACATTAGCCCAAAAAGGACAAACCCAACACTGGCTCTAAAGAGGGCCCGTAGTGTTTTTTCCTCAAGTTTTGTAGCCGTAGTTTAAAGCTACTATAAAGCTACAAGTACGATGCCAGAAAGATGTAAACATTTAAACTTTGGCTTTGTTTTTTGGACATTCTTTACATGCGTATACATGTTGCTATCATTTCATTATTTACAACCAGCTCAAACTTGCAATTTGGCCTCACAGTTTTCAGTTACAAGCTTTTCCATTTAGCTATTCCAAATTAACAAAAAAAGACTGATGTTAAAGTTAAAAGCATATAATTGTTATATGTGTCATATTTGTCCAAATAGTTGTTTGTGTAAACATATGGACAAGGTAGAGCCTCTGTTTGATCCCTGTGGTTTTTTTAAATTTCTGTTTTCACCACTTTTCCCACGAACCTTTCCTTTGCAATACTCTAAGTTTGTTTTGTCTGGCTTTTGTGAATATGAATGGCTCTTTGTATTCATTCCATCATCTGTCATAGAGGAAACTGTTCATTTGCACTCAGCAAAATAACCCTCGTTTTGTGTTATGCTGTAAAAATTGGGCCCTAAAGTAATCCAACACTTTAACAGCGCTAACAAGGTTTCCATCCAAATGTAGCACACAAAAAAATGGGTATTAATGTGCATTTCCTTCCTCTACTGTCTCTCATTATTATTAGGAGTTGGTACATAAATGCAAACACGGTGCTAATTTTTAACGTGGTTACCAAAAAACAACAACAACAACAAAAAAAGACGGTTGAAGAAGAAGAGGACTAACAGGACGATGTTTTAAAGTAATCACTTGGAAAACCTCAAGTAAAAAAAAAGAGGAAAAAATAATGGAAATATGGCATTTATGTTGATTTCATGCATAAACATGAAGATCTGTCCTCTTTGCTTAACATCTTTTACCGTTCTTGTCATTTCTTCAGTAAAAGTGACTTGAGTTTTTTATTTAAACAACTGAGAAATGCAGCAATTCTTTATTTCTTGGAAGCAAGACATATTGATTTGTGGTCAGTTTTGCTTAAAAATGAGAACTAACTTATTTTCCAAATTGTTGTGGATTACTTTCTTAAAATCAGATAACAAATTAATGTTTAAATATTGCAGTTCTTGTCTTAACCAAAAGCATGCTCCTTGTTTAAAAGGCCTTTGTTAAATTCCCAGGTATCATGGAGCCTGACACAGCAGCACGACAGGAAGCTGGCTGCCTGGCACAACCGCAGGAAGACCCGCCTCATCCACCAAATGACTGGAAACCGAGTTTCTGTTGTTGTGGACTACGGCGCAGGCACCATCACCTTCTCTGAGGTGGGACCATCCAACAACCTGATCCACATCCACACCTTCTCTACCACCTTCACTCAGCCGGTGTGCTTGGGCTTCGGACTCTACAAAGCTGAGCTCAACAGCCGCATCTCTTTTGTTAAAATCTGAGGTGGAGAAAAGCAACTGGAGGGGAAAATAACACTGATGGACACCGACTTGGCTGAACTTAAATTTTAACCTAACGAAGCCATGCCAAGAAAAAGTGGTGTTGATTTATTTCCTTACTTCTGGAAACCACAACCCAAGAATGAGGGCATGTTGCGATGAGCTTCTTTGATATTCCTCACCCATCAGATCTCAGGCTGAGCTCTTCCTCAGTGAAGAAACAATGCCACATCTGCTAAGACTGTGATGTAGTGATGCTGACATGGAAATTCAAATCAACATTAGAAAAGAGAGAAAAGGGCGCTTTAGATAAGCAAATCTAAGTGAATCCTGGCAGGACAGCAAATCAAGAGGGAAAGTGGAAAAGGTTTTGCAACAAAATTGCTAAAATCTCATGTGCTTTTAATTCCATCGTTATTGAAATTCAGGTAACTGGTGACTTGAAGATATAGTAACAAAAATGCAGAACACTGAGAATGTTGGTAACTTTTGATGCCAGAAATAATTTTGTCAGATGTTTCCAAAACTGGGCTTTAACTCTTCCCATCCTTTCTTAAGCATCTCTGATGCTCTACCTCAGTTTGAATAATAGATATAAGAGGTGAATACTAAATTATATCCAGGTTGTTATGCATTAGATGTTTCTTCATGGGGCTGGTTTATGTGTTTATATGCTAAAAAAAATAATACTGAAATACACTTTTAAAACAGATGCTCATATCCAGCAAATCCAGTCTCGATCATATCTGCTTTAGTTTCACATAGAAGAAGCTACACAAAGCATTGCAGGTGTAAATATTTTTCTATAAAAGTGAACAAGCAACAGGAAGTGGTGTTTGATCTTTTTAAACTCAGCTTGAACACACGAGAAAGACTCACTGATTTGATTGTGTATTAGAGAAATAAGGAAAACAACTGCCACTCACTCGCCAGCTTTACTCTTTGAAGCAGCTCAGACACCCAATTATACTCCAATTTTCTTTATTTCACTGTAAAGGTGAGTGGGCGGATGTAACATAGAGGGTGAGAAAGAAGCAGACAGAAAAGGGGGTGGCTGAGAGAGAAAGAGAGACAAGCAAAGAGAGAGCGATATCAGAGCACACTCTGGCTTGGTTACGATCAGACGACTGCCGTGCTGTTAAATAATGTGATAGAGGAGCAAGAGAAAAGGGATTTTTGACCGTATTACAGAGTTCCAGCCGGGAGGAAAACGCTTTTCACCTGATATGAAATACAAGACTGCTGAGACAGAATCAGGTGATCATCTATTTCACTTTAAATGCTAAGAGTGTACAATTGGTTCTTTTTAGAGCATTTGTTTCAGAGTGAATAATTGAAGAATAATTGTGAAGAATTTTGCAATAATATTGACCCTGCTTCAACCAAAAAGCTAATGTTTTTTTTTGTTCATTGAAATAAGGTTAATTAAAGCTGAGAAAGTTACGTTTACACGCATGCTGTTGTTTCTTGGTATTTAAAAATGTACCTTTTGAAACTTTATGAGGTCCCAACCCATTAATGTTTGATTTCTATGAGCTAAATAATGAAATTAGCCATTGAACTTGAAAAAGAAATTAGAGGAAAAAGAAAAAAGTGACTTTTTCATGTAAAGCTATGTGTGAAACAAAAGCACAAATGAGAGTGTGTGTGTGTGTGTGTGTGTGTGTGTGTGTGTGTGTGTGTGTGTGTGTGTCGTGTGAGGGAATGCGTGTTGAGCAGCGTTGGGTAGGGAGGGGGTACGTGTAACAGACAGATGGTCACTCAGTGGAGTTGTTCCCCCACTCCCTCTCTGTTTCTCACTCCCTTCTGGGTCCTACATCTTTTCCCTGTCACCTCTCCAGAATCTTACCTCATCTGTTTTTTTTTTTTGTTTTTTTTTGTTTCCTCACCTCCCCTCAGCATCTTGTAATGTTCCCTCCTTTTCTCCATCAGTGAATGTCTGAACACAGACTTACTCACTTTGCACTTTGTCTTTTTAAACCCTTTCTTCTCTTTCCCTGCTATGTCTCTTCTGCCCTCCTGTCAGGTTTTTTGCTGAAGAAATCAACTTAAAAAGTCAGAGATATTTTTTTTTGACTGTCATTTTGGCCCCTGCTGACGCAGCACGTAGATGCTGAAGAGATTTGGGATTTGTGGGAGCAAAAAAAAGGAGACAGGAAAGAAAGACAGAAAGGGAATGAGTGACAGCTATGGCCAGTGACCAGTTCTGAGTATTGTTTGAATATCCGTTTGCTCTTAGACCCATCTGCTGGTTTTGTTGCTGCCTTGGTGGATGTCACTGTACTTAAGCTGAAGGCTGTCAGTTTCACAAAAAAGAGGAAAAAGTTTGGAGAATTTTCCCCGAATCAGTTTATTTCATCATAGCATGTTTGTTTTAATTTCAAGTTGTCTAAAGTGACACTTGTCTTCAGAGTCAATCAGAGATATTTGACCTAACAGCCCAGGTTCAGTCATGCATCCCAGTTTAGTCACCTACAGCCTCCCCATACTGCTGGCTCTGCTCCTGTTCTGGGGACCCATGGAGTCAAGGGGCCAGAATGACACAGAACCCATCATCCTCGAGGGTAAATGCTTGGTCATATGTGACTCCACTCCTTCATCCGAGCCTGCTGGTAACGCCCTGGGCATGTCAGTCCGCTCTGGCTCCGGTCGGGTGGCGTTCTCCGCCAGCCGCCAGACCAACCACGAGCCTACGGACATGAGCAACCGCACCATGATCATCTACTTTGATAATGTGAGTATGTGACTGCTTACATGTCTTCAAGTAAGAGTGATTTATTTTGCAGTTTATTTTTTCAGTTAAAGCTCCTTTTTAGCAAGTAAGGATGAATTACTTTAAAAATTGTTTTCAGTTCAGAGATCAAGATGCAGAGTCATCTTAGACCTCTTCTCTTTCAAGGTTTCTTTTCTTTCTTTTCTTTTACTGTATAAACTTTATTCTGAGTGTTTTGTAGTCAGAAGTGTTTAGCCAATGGGATGCACATATGGTCAGAGTTTTGACAGTGAGGAGAAATGCTGATGAGGTCAACACTGAACTTTGAGCCATGCTGATGGTCTGCATTTTCATAGGTATTTGAGGCTTTTTGGCAATGTAAAAAGGAGGACTCTGTATTCTGGGAGAAGTTTAAAATCTTTTTGCATGGACAAAAAGAATGACCTAAGCGCCCACTAAGTGAGCACTTATATAAAGTATGTGGTGTTGTGGGAAATCTTATGACAAAAGTCCCACTGTTTATCACTGGTTTTCAGTGTTTTTTCCACAGCTTTTTTCCCCTGCTGTACCTTTGTATTATCATGTGCAAATTACATATCAGCTTGCCTTCCTCCTTTTTCTCCCTCCCTTGCTGTTGCAGATTTTGGTAAACGTAGGCACCCATTTTGACCAAGAGACCAGTGTCTTCCTGGCACCAAGAAGAGGTGTGTACAGCTTCAATTTCCACGTTGTAAAGGCCTACAATAGACAAACTATCCAGGTACGATTC
This sequence comes from Acanthurus leucopareius, assembly GCA_029814765.1. Taxonomy (NCBI): domain Eukaryota; kingdom Metazoa; phylum Chordata; class Actinopteri; order Acanthuriformes; family Acanthuridae; genus Acanthurus; species Acanthurus leucopareius. Next base: position 5,073,348 of record JAQMCX010000008.1, read on the forward strand.
CTCAACTATGACACTTTGAGTTTTATTTGCAGTGGATCAAAATGCACTTCCTAATTCCTTTATTTGCTTTCTCTTAGGTCAGCCTGATGCTGAATGGCTGGCCAATGATTTCAGCTTTTGCTGGAGACCAGGATGTGACTAGAGAAGCTGCCACTAATGCCGGCCTGGTGATCATGGAGAAGGGGGACAAGGCCTACCTCAGACTTGAGAGAGGCAACCTAATGGGAGGCTGGAAGTACTCCACCTTCTCTGGGTTCCTGGTCTTCCCCTTGTGAAGAAGGTGGCTGGAGAGCAGGTTAACATGTTGGAAGATTAAGGAAAAACAAAAAAAAGGAAGGCTTTAATCTGTAACTCTTTGTACTGTGCATGAGAGGATGTACTTCACGCAAAAATGAGATTAAGATTGTTCAAAGTAAGATTATTCTCACTTAAGACCAAAAGAGAGAGAGGAGAGAAAGAGGCTGAAACGCTCAATAATTTATCTGTTGATTGAATTTGCTCTGTTTCTGTGTATAAATATTTGCTGGGTTTGTATAAGAGATCTTTTAATTGTGACAAAATGTGGGTTTCTGTGCTAGGATTTTTCTTTTTCATTTAAAATGTATGAAACACCGCTGTGCTCAGCATGGCATCCTGTCTAACTAACAAACTCACCAAACTGGCCCTTTACTATGCTGTGTTGTACGACTGATGCTCCTCTATATGCCTGTTAGTCTCCTGCAACAAATGTTTATTTACACAGAAATTTCTATAAAGGAGGAAACATTAAAATAAAGTCATATAAGCCGGCTCGGTCTACTTTAGTTTAGTTCACTCTCGTACGCATTGCCACAAATATTTGAAGAAAGACAGTACGTAATTAAGCACTGCTGGACTAACGTAACGAAATAACAGAGTTAATGTGCAACGCTAAGGGTGTGCCTGTTAAATCTGCGCCTGCCCAACAGTGTTTGCCCCTCCTCTCATGGTGCTCTTCCCATCGCTACGGCAGCTGTTTGTAAATATAGCTCTCACCAGCAGAGATGGTGTTGGCTTGGATGAAGCAGACCGGCATGGGGCAGAGTGAAAGCGTGGTGAATAGCGGATACACCTTGCAGGGCTGCAGACAGATGGAGGCTTTGGCGAGCAGACATGCTCCTCTCTACAGGGCTGCAATGGATAAAGTGTGGTGTGCTGTCACATGTAGTCACTTACGCTTCCCTGGTTCATGACTACAATCCCTCTCTTCCTCTCTATCTTTGTCTTTCTGTCTGCGTGTCTCATATTGGAATCAAACTTTTGTGATTTTTGATCAGGCCAGTAACTATTTCTGGATATGGAGAAGCAAGACATTAATTCATGGTGTCACATTAATGCACTGACTAGAGAAGCTGTAATGGTAATAGATGGGCAACTCTATGAACATATTGTATTTTTTCTGATCAAAAACACTTGAGTTGGTCTGCAAAACCTCTTTAAATTCTTTTCTAGTTTTTTGACGTGTAATATCATAGCTCAAGACCAGCAACTAGCCCTGGGGCCCCAGACCCCAAGGGACCAGCAAAAGCTGAAATCCATTTGTGACTATATAATTAAATAAACTGATTACCACTTAACAAACCTGCCGGGATAAAAAAAAAAAAAGTTAAAGCAACAGGGGTTTCCAGCCACGTGCCCACTATCAGGTTAATCTAGCCGTCCTTAAATAAATAAATTGAATCTTAACAACATTACAGTCAAAACAGCGAATATTGATATTTCAGTCTGGGGGCACTAGAGGGCGCCAAAACTCAAACACATGGAACTGAATCACCCATGGAAGCAAGTCATCGCGTTGGTGCCTGGAAGAAAGCACTTTTTGAAATTTCAGAATAGAATAATAAATAAAAATGAAAGGGAAAAAAAACAACATATCCAGGTTGTGTGGATGTGTATTTTTAGAAAGTCATAAAGCAATAGCTCAAGAAGAAGATGATTCCTGAGCAGAACCTCATGAAATAATAGCCAGAAAAAAAATGGACAATGTCATTTACAAACTACGTCTATCGGGGTTATACACCTCATTATCATTTAAGACGATTAAAACGCCCACTATTCTCTTTAAAAAGCTCTGCGGGACCAGCGTCTAAAACGAGGGCATCTATGGCAGTAAAACAGCAATGTGAAGATCACCCAGTCAAATGGTCCCTGCTAGGCCGCATTTATTGTTTTCTCAACCTAACTATGGCTCTCATCCCGCCTAGAAGCGGTCGTGCACATGACGGATAATTCCAACAGCCAATCAAATAGCTGTATGCTACCGGCTTCAGAGAAAAGTGACCAATCATCGTCTGGTAGCATCAGAGGGGCACGCGTTCTACGCTTTCTCTGGCAAGAAAGTTAGTTCCTGCTCTTCCCTGGCCGTTTCCTGTAATCGTACAGTGTTGTGAGACGGAGAAAGCCATGTGTGTCGATGCAAAGGTAAATTTAGCACCCCGAAATTATTACTGTGAGAGTTAGGGCAGTGAATGTGATGGTTATTTTCAGGTATTTTTGCCGAAAAATAGACGCAGACCAACCGAAACAGTATTGCGGCCTAACCTGTGTCTGAACGTTGACGGGCAATGGTTATTGTGGCACGTTGCTTTGGTTTGGTCCGGTTTGTTGATGAGATTGAAGGAGTCCGGTAGACTGAATGGTTGGTCGTAAATGACAGAGAAGCAAGGTATCGGTTCAGAACATACAACACACCGTGTTTTTTCAAACGTTTTCGGTGCCACACACGCTTTTGTAATAGGCACATCTTGGTCGCGGTACAAGCTAATGCTAGCCGACGGTTTTGTGTGAAAGACTGCATTACGACCAGAGAGGAAAGCATCCTACCTCTCCAGCATCAGTACCCTCCTCGTCTGACTTCACGACCAACTATTTTCATTCACTAATTCTTTACTGCGTAGTCTAGCTTTGTAGTAAAGTATTCAAACTACCTTATTTGTTTCAATTTATTTTTTTCTAAACCCTTAATGTCACAATTAAGCCATTTTGTGGACAGGGTGGCAAAGAGTTTGTTGGAGTTTGTCATGTTAAAAAACTAATTTTTGTATAAATAGTAGTCATTGGTAGACTGGGCATTAAGCATAACTCGGTAACTTTTTCGTTCTTCATAGTTGTCCAGTGAATTATTGGTGTTTTGTGATGTTATGTGTTAACTAACCAAAAGTAAACTTGATCATTCCAGTCGCCGCGTAGAGAAAATAAATGTATGGAATTTATGTGTGTCTAAGAAATTTGTTGGAGGAAAGTGTTCTCTTCTTGCTGCAGGAATCAAAGAACATGGAGCAACATTTGTAGCTGAGAGGGAAATTAGAGATTTTATTGCCACGTAGGGCCACATTTGTAAAGGTAATGTCTGCTCCTGACTGTCTTTGTACACTGTAAGACGCTTACTAAGCATTGAGGGAGGCTCACCAAACTGCAGTTGTATTAAGATTTGAAACAGGTTTGGGTGATATAATAAGCTACCTATTACCATACAGTACTATTTGTTTAACTCATTTCAAAGTCACCTACTTGTGTTTTATTAACATCAATGTTTCTCCTCTTTCACCAGCTGTTGAATTGAAAGTCAAGAAGAACTGGACTGAAAAAAACTAGCTTTCATCTCAGCGTCTTTTTAACATTGTGCCCGTCTCCCTGTGTGGAGTGGGCAAGATGGCAGACCCCATCATGGACCTCTTTGAGGACACACCCCTGTTTAACCTGGATGCCCTACCGGACGATTCCTTCTCTCAGGGCTCCTCAGACCCTGTGGAGGAGGCCCTAAAGCTGGCACTGGGCCAGGTGGACCCACCAGCCGAGCCTGAGCTCACGATCAGCACAGGGCTCAATGTTCCCGTAGCAGCTCCTGTCGTCTCGGACCCTGCTGCTGTTCAAGCCACCACACAGCAGCCAGTACCAGTGCTGACTGCACAGACTGTTCCTATAGCTGCAGCCCCGGCCCCTGTCCCTGTCCCTGTTGAAACTGTACCTCAGATCCAGGCCCAGACTACCATACCTATGGTCAGCAACACCAGCGTGGCCACCAGTAGCACTGTCCTGCTGAGCTCACCTCTGACTGTTTCAAGCTCTCCGGCCACCACCACTGCCACCACGCAGCTCACACAGATAACTCACCAGCTCACTCCACAGCAACTAGCTGCCATCACACAGCAGGCTGGTGGTAAAATTGTCATTCTCAAAGGTCCACAGGGTCAAGCCCAGGTGCTGCAGACTGTATCAGGAGCTACAGGCCAGACCAGTGGAAAGGTCATCCGTGTCTTGTCTGGCAGTCCTCTTAAACCTGGCGTGTCCATACTGCAGGGGGGGACCGTTCTGAATCAGGCGAGCCCCGGTCAGACTCAAGTCAAGGTGGGTGCTGCAGGGGTGCAGAGGCTGCTGCAGTCTCCCAACGGGCCAGTGAAACAGATGCTGCTGACCTCCATGCCCCAGCAGACACAAGGCCAGACTGTTCAGGTGCAGATACCAGCCCAGACACAGATGGCCCAAGGTCAGGCTCAAGTACCAGTCCAGCCCCAGACTGCCCAGATCCAGGTTCAGCCCCAAGCCCAGGCACCCCAGATCCAAGTCCAGGCTCAAGGCCAGGCTCAGGCCCAGGTACAGCTTCAGCCAGCCATGCAGGCCCAAACGCAGGTAAGCACCACCTCTTCTGCAATGAAAGCTGGACAGGTGTTACCCTAACAGCTGCACCTCAGCAGGTGATGCTTGGGGTGGTTCTATGATCTGTTCATTGTTGCTGAGTTTCAAATGCTGTTGGTTTTTTAAATCAATCTTTTCCCTGCGTATCCCAATCAGTCCTTTTTCTGTGTTTTCATCTGTAGGGTGGTGAAGCAAAGCGGATCACGCTGGTTCTCCAGCAGCCCTCCCAGGCTGGCTCGGCCACACCAGCCGGTCAAGCTGGTGCAACCCAGCAGCAGGTCACACAAATCCAGCAGGTTCAGACAGCCCAGGCTGGACAACAGCAGCAGGCCCCGGCCAGGTTAGTGCTGGGTCAGCTCCCTGGAGGCAAACTGGTGCTCCAGGGAAGCCAGCTAGCAGCCCTAACCCAGGCTCGAACTGCAGGTCAGGCTGGAGGGCAGCCCAAAGTCCTTACAATTCAGCTGCAGGTGCAGCAACAGCCCAACCAACAAGGAGGAGTTAAGGTGAGGAAGAAGTGTTTTTAAATTTTGAAAGACTGGTTTGTTAAACCATAGTAGTCTTTTCCTGCAGTATGTGTTCTCCTCCATCTCGTCTTCCTCTCTCTGACACATTAGTCAGAGCTCTCACGTTCTCTCCTTTGATGAGGTGCTGTTTTCTTTTAAACCTGCAGTGCAGGTTTTTTACATATATATGAACATCTGTAATATTCAAGCCTGTGCCAAACAAGTTCACACAATGCTGATTAAGCCTATCACTGCCAGGTAAATCTCTCTGCAGTATATTGGCATTTTCAGTCGGACATAACAGCAGACCTAGCCTAGTTGTAATCGACTGAGAAGCTGAGTGACAAAATTGAGCCATTGGTCACATGATGAACTAATGGGTTTTTCCCCATTGGCCTCTATGCTTTCAAAATTAATCAGGGAAAACTGTTTTTCATTTTGTTAAGAGCAATAAAAGCATTAAACTTATGTCATTATGGGCTTAAATACGTCTCCATTACTGTAACCGTGAGTCTATTGAGAGATGAGGAATGAACGGGAGACATCAACCACTGTCCCTGTCTCACATGATTCAAAAGTCAATTTGATGAGGGAACAAGTGTTGAGCTTTTGATCCAAGAAAAAAATAGCTTCTGTACATGTAAAACAGAGAATGCTTCAGGATGGGTTTAGCCCAGTTTAGCGTGATTTTTGAGAGTAAAGAGAAACATTTATCATAGTGCTTTAAAAGGTGTCTTTTCCAACTTGAAAGCTGTCAAGCAATCTGTGTCAGAGTACAGAGATGAAATTGTTGCTGCCTTTATCTGACTGTTGATAGGATGCCAAAGAAGCAGATTTCAAAAAATGCCTGAGTCTTCTTTAAAGTCCTGCCAAAGTTTCAGATCTCATACTGTAGCTGCTTCTCTGTTTTTACTGTTACATGTAACCTGACTTGTTAGAATTTGTTGTCTACTTCTTTGGTTTTTCTGGAATCATGATTTGATCACCGCTCTTTCACTCTCACAGTACCAGCTAGTCTCAGGGGCTGGTAATACTGGCAGCCCACAGGTGTTGCAGATCTCACAGGGCCAAGGAGGACAGAGAGTTGCAGTGCCACTCAAAATGCTCCTGCAGCCTCAGGTAGATCGACGGATGAGCACAGACGATTACTTATATTTTATGCAATAAATTAGAGTTTAAAATGCAGAGAGTTTATTCATTCCTACACATTGTCTTTCATACAGACAAGCTCAGCAACCTCTGCTGGCAGCACAGTCTCGGTAGTGAAGGTCATCAACTCGTCGACCGCAGGCCCCTCCACTACAACCACCACTCCGTCCCAGGCCATCCGCATCACCAAGGCCCCTGGTGAGCCTTCATCTGTGCGACGAGTGGAGATCCTGTGCAAGCAGGAAAAAGCTAACCGTATTGTGGCTGAAGCTATCGCCCGGGCCAAAGCACGTGGTGAAAAGAACCTGCCCAGAGTCCTGAACCAGGACGAGCTTCCAGCCACACAGACCTCCCCTGAAACGGGAGGCACTGTGACGGTGGTGTCTGCTGCTAAGAAAAAGACCAGTGGAGGAGGAAGCAAGAAGAAAAGTCCCGTGGCTGCAGGAACGATGCCCAAAACCGCAGCTGGGGCTGACAAAAAGGGCAAAGTGAAGCCACCAGGAGGAACAACTGGGGTGGCTGGATGTACAGTAATACCTGGGGCTGGGAACAAGAGCAAAAGCAAGACCAAGCCAAAGTAAGTGATTTATGTGAGATGGGTTTCATTTGAATGTAAGTTCTTTCATTACATTTGAAAATGGCTATGTAGATGGATATTTATTGCTATCATTTTACTGCTCCTTCATGTATTTGTCTTTCCTCTCTCTCCTACAGCACTATTACTCTGGTGGGAGCAAAGAAAAGAAAGAGAAATGTTTCCTCGGATCACTCTGATGGGGAGTTGAGTCCTGCCTCACCTGCTGCGCTGGAAGAAGATTTAATTACAGTAAGACACATATACATACATCTGGATCTACTAATTAACTGCACATATAATCTGACATTTGCTGTGGCATGAAAAAAGGGAGTAGGAAGCTAAGATGGATTTATTTTCCAGTTATACTCTCGCCCTCTACGGTCCAGTTTGGTTGTTTGTGCAGTAGCAGGGTTATTTTGGAGCCTTTTTGCCTCCCTGTCAGGGGGCTGGCACGTTGACAGAATATTCTCTGTCATTGACAGACTGTCAGTCATTTTGACAGATTAAAAAAAACACTGAGGGTGATCTACCATCTATAGCAACATTGAGATGTTCATGCACAACGCTATCAGAAACCACATGTAAGCCACCTGTGTAGACCCCTGTCCAGTTCAGCGTACACCGCTGAGCAGAGGATAGGCAGCTTAAAACACAGCATGTTATATTGTCCTCATTTCAACTAAGATAGACCAGAGATTACTCAGCTTACACTGATCAGTTGTGATTCTGTTGTTTCATCTTTTCTCCCCGGCCATTAATGATTGTGTTATCTGTAAGTTTGTTCTGCATATTAAATTGTATTGTAATTGAGTTGTTTATTAAATTAACCACAGTCAATCGTACTATATATTTCAATTGAAACACTTAGATTAAATTTGTAATTTGCACAACTCTGCCAGTCAAAATGAGGCATCCCCTGGTTGCCGCATGCCTTTTTCCTTTAAGTTGTTAGTTAGAAATCATGTGTGATAATGTCATGGGAAAACCAAGAGGTCACACTTGTCAATGTTAAATTATAGTTTAATGTTCAGCTGAAGTGAGGTAACCTCTGTCTAACCGCGTGTCTTTTGGTGACTGGCCTGCTTTGGGTCGATGCCAGAAAATAAAACTGAAATAGTTTATGTTGTGGTGTCTCTGGGGGACGATAATGTCTCAAATGAGGAATTAATATGTAGTAAAACCCGTTTTAGCTGGAGCTGGACTTTGCACAGTTTACAAAGTGTGCTTCTCTGTGTTTGATTTTTTCTTTTTTTCTGCATCGAATCATATCTGTTCACTTGACAGATACATTCTACACTGCGGTGTGTGCACATGTGGATTTCTATGAGAACTTTTTGTTTGACCTTTTAAAAAAAAGTCCCTCAACTTAAACCTCTCTCCTCTGGCCAGAAGAGGCGCTCTAACCGTGTGGTGAAGAGGAAGAAATACACAGAGGACCTGGATATCAAGATAACAGATGATGAAGATGAGCAGGAAGATGTAGACATTACTACAACCACAGCAGCTGTGGCCTCCATCAGTGGTGGGACAGCGGCGCAGCTTAAACAGGAAATGGAACTGGATGCTGAAGGACAGCCCAGCATGCAGTTTTTTGTGGTGAGTGTAGAGCTATGTTACAGAGTTATTTAATCTCTGGTAAGATTAGAAGGGTTGTGAAAAAGAGATGGGCACTGTTTAAAAAGGGAATGGCTCTCTTAATTCATACATAATGTGTATCTGCAATGTTGGATTTGAAGTGTGTAAGGACGACAGTATTCAATAAAATACATTTTTATCTTACAGGAAAATCCAAGTGAGGAAGATGCTGCCATTGTAGACAAAGTTCTGTCTATGAGGTTGACCAAGAAAGAAGTATGCATATTTAATTTTTTTATTTAAAATAAATGTAATCTAATTTTAAGAATCATAAAAAACCCAAAGAATGTTCTTCTCTTTCAGGTGTCCCAGGGCCAGTATGGCAATATTGAGGAATTCTTTGTAAAATACAAGAACTAGTAAGTTTCGATATCTTTATTGATAACATCTTTCTCAGCACTTGACAGTTTTATTTTTTTAGGAAACATCCAGGTGAGTAAAACTTGCCTCTCTCATTCTCAGTTCATACTTACACTGTGAGTGGGCCACTTTGGAGCAGCTGGAGAAAGATAAGAGGATCCATCAAAAGATTAAGAGGTTCAAGACCAAACATGCACAGATGAGGCACCTTTTCCAGGAGGTGAGATGGAAGCACATGCTCAGACCTCTTATTTTAGGATGTTACCCAGCTAATTAAATTATAACATCCTACATACGCCCTACTGACTCTGACCCTGTGGTTTTTCTGTAGGATGAGGAGCCTTTTAACCCAGACTATGTAGAGGTGGACAGGATCCTCGATGTTTCCCACAGTGTGGACAAGGACAATGGCGAGGTGAGAGACCAGGCCTCATCAAGAAACCACTTTCACAGTTGGACAAAAGAGATGCTCTTTTGTTTCCCTAAAAATTTGACACTTTCTCCTTTTTTTTTTTAATCAAGTAATGTGTTTGCAATAATTAAATGCTTGCTCTTACTCTTTTCCCTCTAGCCTGTTATTTACTACTTGGTGAAGTGGTGCTCTCTGCCATATGAAGACGCCACCTGGGAACTGAAGGAGGATGTGGACGAGGGCAAGGTTGAAGAGTTCGGCAAAATCCAAAACCGACAACCTCGCTTGAAGAGAACGGTGAGCAGTCAAGTGAAAGATAACAAGAAGCAATTTAAATCAAAGTTTGCATTTAATTGCCAATTTTTTTGAAAATTTCATTCATTGATTTATTAGGGGTTTTTTTGTTTAATGTTTGTTGTGAATTGGCATCAGAAAACTTAAAATGTGTGTGAGAAAAAGGCAAAAACTTTGAGCTTGACTCCAGTAGAAAACATCATGCCTTGATAAAGAAAAGATGCAGTGAGTATGAGGAGAAAAGATCTTGTCAGAGAACCTTCTTGCGATTCTCCAAAAGCCAGGGAACTGGTTACTAAGACAAAAAAACTGAAGGGTCCAGGTGGCTTTCAACACACCGTTTAAGCAAATCCTCTGTTCAAATCAAGCTGTGTCACCCTCTTTTGTTGCAGTATTTTAGTTGTTTTTGTGAAAAAAATTCAAACAAAATAATATTTAGAAATGGATCCACAAGATGGACCTGTTGACAGAGACAATACACTCTTAAGAATGAAAAAATTGCCAGTTTGCCAGTTGACACATACAGCCTCAAACACAGGAGAAGAAACAGGCTTTGTTAATTGAACTGTAGAGAACATGCTGGCATGGCCCAGCATGATTCAAGATCTGCTCAGCATGCAACCTAAAGAGGTGGTGGAAGGTTAAATTTTATATAAGCTTCAACATACGTAGACAACATTTTGCAAATTTCCCCTCTTCTTAGCTTAGGGAATGTGGATAAAAAAAATTCTTGGTAATGTATGTCATGAACCTGTGTAACATAAAAAATATAGGGTTTTTTTGTTATTATACCTTCTCTTCTTTTCAACCATTTTTTTTCTTCTCTCTACCTAGCCACGGCCATCTGCCAGTTCATGGAAGAAGTTGGAGGAGTCCAGAGAGTACAATAATGGCAACACGCTCAGAGAGTACCAGCTGGAAGGAGTCAACTGGCTGCTCTTCAACTGGTACAACAGGTATTAATCACACCCAGACACGTACTGCATTCCATGGTCACCTGTAGAGAGGTGCACTTTGAAGCCACAGTCAGACTGGATTAGTGATATCAGGTACAAGGCTGTAATTAAAGCAACAGTAGAACTAGAAATGCAGTAAAACATAACATAGAGGACAACATGAGGTGCAAATCTTGTCATTTACTTTCCAAAAGGAGCCTGTCCTTTTGAAATGGCTGAGGCTTATCTTATTACCCTGTTTCTTGTCTCTCAGGCAAAACTGTATCCTGGCAGATGAGATGGGTCTGGGGAAGACCATCCAGTCTATCACACTGCTGTCAGAGATATACGCTGCTGGCATCCAAGGCCCTTTCCTGGTCATTGCCCCCCTCTCCACCATCACCAACTGGGAGAGGGAGTTCTCCACATGGACTGCCATGAACGCCATCGTCTACCACGGCAGCCTGGCCAGCCGACAGATGATCCAGCAGTATGAGATGTACTGCAAGGATGACAAGGTACGTTTATCAATAGTGTTTGATGTTGATACACTTTACTGACACTAAACATGTCTAGTGAAGAAAATTGTCATTTTTTTTTCTCTACAGGAGCACTTGATCCCAGGTGCGTACAAGTTTGACGCCCTCATCACAACCTTTGAGATGGTGTTATCTGACTGCCCAGAGCTGAGGGAGATCGCCTGGCGTTGTGTGATCATTGATGAAGCTCATCGACTAAAGAATCGCAACTGCAAGCTGTTGGACAGCCTGAAGATGCTGGACCTGGTGAGTTTAGTCCAGCAGGAATTTGGAGCAAAATCACTGATCAGATGTGCATATGATTTCGAGTAAGACACATGAGTTAAATGGCGCACTTAAGAAATACATGCAGCTTTTACCAGATTAAAAACTTTGCTTTATTGTAAGACAGCAGAACCAGTTTGACATTGGCATTAACTTTTAGGGTTTGATTTGAGTTTTTCCTCATCAGTTGTGATCTTTTCTGCCCTCTCCAGTCTTATGTTTCCTTTTGTCCTCCTTTTTCCTTCTGTATTTTCTTCTTCTACTCTAAATATTCCTCCTTTCCCCTCTCCACTAAGTTCTATTTGGTTTTACCTCTCCATTTTATACTCCACTGTGTCTATTTGGTTTTACTTCTCCATTTTATACTCCACTGTGTCTCCTCCCTCTGTCCACTAAGTTCTATTTGTGTTTTGTGGTCTCTCCCAGGAACACAAGGTGTTGTTGACCGGCACTCCTCTGCAGAACACTGTGGAGGAACTCTTCAGTCTGCTTCATTTTCTGGAGCCTGCTCAGTTCCCTTCTGAGACTGAATTCCTGAGAGACTTTGGAGACCTCAAAACAGAGGAACAGGTGTGAAATAAACACTTGTGTTGGAGCTGTAATTCTCATATTCAAACCCACCTATTTGTGTTCTTTGTCTTGCACATCCACATATTTTACTGGTATTGTATATAGTTCTTAGTTTGTAAATATTTTCTTTGTTCGGATCCACAGGTGCAGAAGCTGCAGGCCATCTTGAAACCAATGATGCTGCGAAGGCTCAAAGAGGATGTTGAGAAAAACTTAGCTCCCAAACAGGAGACCATCATTGAGGTTAGTGATAACAGTACACCTTCAGTATAAACTCTGTGTCAACACTTGTCGGGAGATTTAAATGTCACAAATGAGGCAACTGTTTGATTGCTGGACTGTGCGTTCTCTCAGGTTGAGTTGACGGATGTCCAGAAGAAGTACTACCGGGCCATCCTGGAGAGGAACTTCAGCTTCCTCAGTTTAGGGGCAAACAGTAACAGCAATGTCCCCAACCTGCTCAACACTATGATGGAGCTACGCAAGTGCTGCAACCACCCCTACCTCATCAATGGTATTTGCATCATAGTATTAACTCGCTCTTCTGCAGTCACTCTTGATAAGTTTAAATCTATACTCTCTGCTGATGTGATTATAAACTTTGTTTAGGTTGTGTAACTCTTTGCATTTTGCATCTTGCTGTTTGTGTGCTTATTATATTTAAACATGTACAACTGTACATCTATTTCCAATAGTATTTAAAATATTAATATTTAGGTTGGCTAAATATATTGAATATAGCATTTCAGATGGTGTCACAAGTCATTGTAGTTTGTGTTTATTTACTACTCTTTGCAACAGTGACCCAGTGTAGAATCAGAGGTGGAATGTCTCTCTAAAGCTGTCTGCATTTGATAAACTGCACTTGCAGGTTTGAGCTGTGAGAGAAATGAGCTCGAGTTTTCAGGTCATAACATAATATATGCTGTGTAAGCAAGGACTGCAAAATAAAACTGAAAAAAAATTCAATCAGCACTTATTTTTTTAAGCTGATTATTATCAATAGAAACTTAAAAGATATCCTCCGTGATTAAATCTCACAACCAGTAAATTGCTGCATTTTTTGATGAATGTGTCACAACATAACACTTCAAACATGTAGCATCGTGGTTCTATAAAGATGCCACGTTGGACAAATAATACTCAATATTAGCTGCACAGTAGATTCATGCCATTCCACTTGTGAAAAGATCTCATCACAAAATTTAATCTTTGATTTTCTTTCCAGGCGCGGAGGAGAAGATCGTAGCAGAGCTGCGGGAGGTGTATGACCCCCTGGCTCCCGACTTCCATTTGCAGGCCCTGATTCGCTCAGCCGGCAAGCTGGTGCTACTGGACAAGCTGCTGCCTCGCCTCAAGGCTGGTGGCCACAAAGTGCTCATCTTCTCCCAGATGGTGCGCTGCTTGGACATTCTGGAGGACTACCTCATTAACAAAAGGTTAGAGGGCCATGGTGCATAATGCAGCTGATATATGTTTTTAAAAATCTGATGCAATAACTGTTTTTAGTATTAGGAAAACTTATTTGACTGTGTTGATGATCATCACTTTTACAGATACCTTTATGAGCGAATTGATGGCCGAGTGCGTGGGAACTTACGTCAGGCTGCCATCGATCGCTTCAGCAAGCCTGACTCAGACCGCTTCGTCTTCCTGCTGTGTACCCGTGCTGGCGGCCTGGGTATTAACCTCACTGCTGCTGACACCTGTGTTATATTTGACTCTGACTGGAACCCTCAAAATGACCTGCAGGTAGACGATTGTGCTGTATTGTTTGGTTTAAAGTTAGTTCAATAAGACAACGAGATCATCTTTGCATTTCTTTGTTTCACGCTCTTGTATGTGTATCTCATTCTCATTGTTTTAATTCTTCCTTCAGGCCCAAGCCCGATGTCATCGTATTGGCCAGTCTAAGGCTGTGAAGGTCTACCGTTTGATCACTAGGAACTCCTATGAAAGGGAGATGCTGGACAAAGCAAGTCTGAAGCTCGGCCTGGATCGTGCTGTCCTTCAGAGCATGAGTGGCAACAAAGACAGCAATGTCAACGGGGTGAGAAACTTGCCAGTCATTAACATCAACTGCCAGGCCATTTTAAGGCTGGCCAATTGTATTATATCTCTTTTGTTCTGAATGCTGAGTTTCCTTAAACCAATTTGGGCTGGATAGGCAATCTAATTTCTGTGTCTCCTTTAACAGATCCAGCAGTTCTCCAAGAAGGAGATTGAAGACCTGCTGAGGAAAGGAGCCTACGCTGCGATCATGGATGAGAATGATGAAGGTAGTCGCTTCTGTGAGGAAGACATCGACCAGATCCTTCAGCGAAGAGCCACCACTATCACCATTGAGAGTGAAGGCAAGGGTTCCACATTCTCCAAAGCTAGCTTTGTGGCCTCTGAGAACCGCAATGACATCGCCCTCGATGACCCTGAGTTCTGGCAGAAGTGGGCCAAGAAAGCTGACATTGACATGGACTCCATCAACAGAAAGGTAATTTTTTGTCATCCAGAGGTTACAGTGCTGCACTCCACGGCATGTAAAACACTATAGATTTTACATGTGTATTGTCTGATTGTATTTAGGCCTGTATGATAAATATTTAATATTAATTGGATTAATATGTGATTAACTAAAAAGTTACTTTCCCTCCTGCAGAACACCCTTGTGATTGATACTCCCAGAATCCGCAAGCAGACACGTCAATACTCCAGTTTACGAGGTGAAGGTGGAGACCTGACTGATCTGGACAGTGACGACGAATATCCACCTGCCAACTCTAGACAGTCTCGTGCCTCCAGACGCTCCGACCGTCACAGTGGAGGGGGCTATGGCCGTACTGACTGCTTCCGGGTGGAGAAACACCTGCTTGTCTATGGGTATGTAGACTTTGCTAATAGTTTTATGCACTAGATATAAAAAGCTTTTTTTTAAAAAAAATGTATACACTTCAATTATGTCCCTTTCATCATCTGTGTTCTCCTTCTCCAGTTGGGGTCGCTGGAGGGACATCCTGTCTCACGCCAGATGTAAGCGTCGTTTGAGTGAACGTGACGTGGAGACAATCTGTCGCGTCATCCTCGTCTTCTGTCTTCTTCACTACCGCGGTGATGAGAACATCAAGAGTTTCATCTGGGAGCTCATCACACCGCCAGAGAACGGGCGTGAACCCCAAACACTACTCAACCACTCTGGTAGGAGCTGCACCTCATCACAAAATGTTTTAAATTGGATTTTAACTTCCTCAACTTGTATAAATCTGTTTTTTGAAAGAGAAAAAAACACACTTATTTTGTAAAGGTCTTGTTTTCTGTAATCTTATACATCTTATATAGTCAGCGCCATTGAATGCTTTTGGCCTTTCCTTGTGTTTTCCTGTTAAAACTTGTATAATTGAAATGCTTAATTACCTGTACAATGTTTGTTCTCTCTCCTTAGGCCTGTCTATCCCTGTTCCAAGAGGCAGGAAGGGAAAGAGGGTAAAGGCCCAGAGCACATTTGATGTTCAGAAGGTGGAGTGGATTCGCAAGTACAACCCTGACACCCTGCTTCTGGATGACAGCTACCGCAAACACCTCAAGCACCAGTGCAACAAGTCAGTGAAGTTTATTGTGGTTTATTGAAAAAAGTATTTCTGTTCACATTCAAACACTAAATCCTCTCTCTCTCTCTCTCTCTCTCTCTCTCTCTCTCTCCAGGGTGTTGCTGAGGGTGCGTATGCTCTACTACCTGAAGCAGGAGGTGATTGGCGAACATGCAGACTCTGTTCTGAAAGGAGCTGATATCAGGTATCCTATACTGCCATTTGTAAAATAAGTCACATTCAAGATACATTAACACTGCCTGAATTACCGCAATTGCAATGCATTTATTTATTCTTCCAGGGATGTTGATATCTGGATGCCTGAGATGGAGCAGCAGGAGGTACCTGCAGGATGGTGGGATGCTGAAGCAGACCGCTCACTGCTTGCTGGTGTATTCAAACATGGTGGGTTTCTCTTAAAGCTCATGACATTTATGATAATATGGTAAGGATCTGTCATGGCTTCAATACAAAATTGTTTCTAGTTCAATCACGTTTGTTATTATTGTAACGTGTGGAGCTACTGATCTGGGACTTGTCATTACACATTTGTCATCATTTTAAACTTTACTTTATTTCTGTTTTCAGGTTATGAGATGTACACCACCATGCGTGCTGATCCCTGCCTTTGCTTCCTGGAGAGAGCTGGTCGGCCTGATGACAAGGCTATTGATGCAGAGCAGCACACTGGTGATGCTGAGATAGGAGACGAGTGAGTGATCCTGGCTAACAGTGCCAATTTAAACGTATTTACTTTTAGATTTATAGCAGCCTTACAAGTTAGGTAAACATCTCAAAAATTTAAAATTTTTCTTAGTTGCAAAGTTTTCATCTGTCATTACAACTCGAGACAAAATATTAATCATAACTTGAAAAGATGAGGCACTTTTTTTTCGACATATGTCTCGCCCCTTTCTTGTTTAATAGTGCTTGATTGTTTTTTGTACAGTGCTGAGTATGATAAGTACTCAGAGGACCCTGAATTCAAGCCTGCCTCAAGACACGCCAAAGATCTTTTCGAGGAGGTACGAATTTGGGACATTACACTGAAGTTATTCTGTCTGCAGTAATATATTTGCGCAGGCTTGGTTGGAACTAACTGCTTACAATTTAACAAGTTTGTTTGACCTTTTCTCTCCAGCCTGACTCCATGAACGATGAGATATCTGTGGAAGACAAGGTTGGGCCAGTGATCACAGAGAGCTTATCCAGCCAGAGCGGTGCATGTGAGTGGCCCTCCAGCTCGTCACTGACAGCGCGGTTGCGGCGGCTGATCACAGCTTACCAACGCAGCTACAGGCAGGAGCAGCTGAAGATCGAAGCAGAAGCGAAAGGTGACCGCCGGCGCAGACGGTGTGAACAGGCCAGCAAGCTGAAGGAGATTGCACGGCAGGAGCGACAGCAGAGGTACAGTGGTGTTACATTATTTTCTGTCTCTAGTGCCTCAGGAAAACTGTGATTACGCTTCAGCATATACTTAAGTTTTCCACAGTCTTATTATTTTCTCAGCCCACAGATTTGATTGTTGTAAGAGTGTGCAGTACTGACGGTAAATTTTGGTTTTAATTTTCAATTCTTGCTGTTTCCACTTGCAGTTCTTTCTAAATTTGCTCACCTAGAATTTTTACTTTGTCGATGGCATTCAAAGATGCCCTGTGAATTTTTTTTTAAGACAAAGTATTGTACTTCATTAAAACTTGGTAAATTAGCAAGCAGTCCTGCTTCTCATGCTTTCGTTTGCACATTGCTGCAAATCAGGCCACATTTCAACCACCTGTAAATCAATAAAATAGTGTAAACTGTTGGCAGGAACCTGAACATCACAAATAAACATTCAGCACTTTGAATCTATCACCTCTGTCTTTCTCTCAGGTGGACACGCAGGGAAGAATGCGACTTCTACCGCGTGGTATCAACTTTTGGTGTGGAAAAGATTAAAAAAGAGCCTGGTCTTCCTGAGGGTGACCCTGAGTTTGACTGGAACCGCTTCCGCACATTTGCTCGTCTGGATAAAAAAACTGATGAGAGCCTCAGTCGATACTTCCGCTCTTTTGTTGCTATGTGCCGGAGAGTTTGTCACCTGCGCCCTGGCCGTAGTGAAGGTAACTACTGCAACCATTCCTTTGTTTTTACTACACATTTTAAGTAGTGACTCCAATATTTATACACGAGAAAACTTTGATATTCAGGTTACTGTACTCTTAACGTGAATTTACAGTCTTTAGGTTTTTAAAAGCAGTGTATGTGATGTTTAGAGTCTCATGATAGTAAATATCTCTTCTTTCATCCTGCTCAGATCCATCAGAGCTTACCCAGACTGTGGCTCCCATTACTGAGGAGCGTGCTTCCCGAACCCTTTACCGTATCAGCCTCCTGCGTCGTCTCCGTGAGCGAGTCCTGCCCCACCCCTCTCTGGAGGAGCGTCTGCCATTGGCTCTGCCCAGCTCCGAGCTGCCTGCTTGGTGGAATATACCAGACCATGATCGCCAGCTGATGCTGGGCGCTGCTCTGCATGGTGTCAGCCGCACCGAGCTCTCCATCTTCTCAGACCCACAGTTCACCTTCAGTCAAGCTCGGGAAGAGTTCATCCAGAACCAGCAGGCCCCACCTCCTCCACCTCAGGCACCGCCCATCATGCCCCTCAGCCAGCCGAAGACTGAGGATGACGTGCCTGGTGTGAAGGAGGAGGGAGCTGTCGATGAAGCCCGGTTGCTCCTAGGTCAGATCGGTGCAGATCTCCAGAGTACGCCTCTGAGTCACCATGACGGCAAGGCAGGAGGGCAGGGCTGGAGCATAAAGAGAAGCAGAGGGAGGGTTGGAAAAACAGAGGGAGGAAGGAAAGGAGAGGGAGGGTCTGATTCGGATTCAGATTCTGATTCGGGCTCGTCATCATCTGAACGATCAGGCAGCAGTGATGAGAGTGGAGAGAGTGAGGAAGAGGTGGAAGGAGGTGAGTTGGTAGTTACAGAGAAAAATGTTAAACCCTGCAAGAATATATGCAAACAAACTGAGTTATTTTTTCTTTCTTTTCCCAGCTGGCATGAAACTGTGTGATGTGGATGAAGATAACAGTTTACTTTCCATGACTCCGTCTCAGGATGGCATTCCTCCTCCTGATCCTCTTAGAGTGGATTGGCCCAAGGTAAATAAAGTGCCGTCACACTCAGTGTATGTCTAAACTTGAATGACATTTATCTTAAGGGAATTATCTTTTTATGTTTTGTTGTTTTAAATTGACTGATAACATGAGGCTTCCTCTTTGTCTCAGGATCGGGTGTTGATAAACCGTCTGGACAGTTTGTGTACGCTGGTGCTGACTGGTCAGTGGCCCTCAGGGCGGCGCTACGTGCCTGAGGCTCAGCTCAACCCAAGCTCAGAGCTGGCTGGGGAAGAGATGGCCTACACAAGGGTGATCCGTAAACCCGGCGGCACACCTGGGGTGCCTGGAGCGGATGGAGATGACGGAGAGTTTACTGTCAAGCTCCTCAAGGTGAGGATACAGTGGAGGGTAAAACAGTATTGTGAGCTAAGACAGGTAGTTTAAAAATATGCAAAGATTCAAATATTTTTGTTTTGTGCAATTTAAATAACTTCACCTGAATGGATCTGACAAGTTTTAGTGTTTGGCCTGTCAAAATAATTTCATTCAATGAGAAAAGTGAAAACACATAAATCAAGTCAGACACTTACTGATGCAGCTGTGATGTGTAGTTCTCTGCTCAAGTTCCCTCTTGTCTCTCACTCTGTCAGGAGGAGGGGCTGAAGCTGACCTTCTCTAAGCAGGCTCTGATGCCCAATGGGTCTGCAGGAGAGAGCAGCGCCCGCAAAAGGCGCAAGGACCAAGAGGTAAATGGAAAAGTTTGTTACCCTAAAGTACAGGTTGAGTCTGATTAAAAAGGAAAATGGTTTTGATTCTTTTAACTTGTATTTGTCTGCCCATCCATAAGTTATCGGACCCCGATGCTCTCCTTGATCCACTGGAGCGTACTCCTCGACGCAGGGATCCCCCCACCTGGTTGAAGGAGAATCCAGATTATGAGGTGGAGGGAGACATGCTGGAGGTATGTACATTCATGACATTAACTAGTTGTTAATTCATGTTGCTTTGGTTTCAGGTTTATAAGGGGAAACAAGTCTGTATTTTGTTTCTGTTTTATAACATAACTGTTCTTGTTCCTTAGCTCCTTGTGAACAGGAGCAAGAGGAAGAGGAGGAGGAGGGCAGATAAAGCCCTGACAGGCAGTGAGAAGGTCAAAATAATTAACATGAGGACAGGAAAGAAGGTGAGACATGCAGTTAGATGGTCTGTTACACTGGCTTTGTTGTTCATGTTATTTCCTGCTAACAGAAAAACATCCAAATGTTTCTTTTCTGTAGGTTGGAGCTGCTTTCTGTCCAATGCTGCAAGACCTAAGAGAATATCTGGAGGAGAATCCTGATGCTGCTGTAGCACCTGATTGGTCAGAAACTGTTCGGAACTCAGTATGTATTGCAAATATATTCTTATAACCAGAATTTTCTGTGCAGAGTTGTTTAAAATGTGACTTCACTTTTTAATCGCTTTGCTCTCTAATCCTCTGTTTAGTTGAAAAGGGGCAGCCTGCATTAACTTAAGCATGTAGCTGTTATGATTCATAAAAAGAACTTTAGTCTGGATTTAAAACATTTTTTACATGTAATTAAAATGAAGTGCATCGTTGATTGCCTTAGAAGAGAATTGATCACATTATGGTATAGGGAAAGAAATCCAGATGGTTAAATTTAGCTCTTCATGATCATGGAATTGTGGGTATTGCCAAATCTGAAGAGAAGTTCATTTTCTAAGTAGGTTACAATGTGTTTTTTACTGTATTCATTCTTTTCACAGGGCTTCCTGCCCGAGAACCTCTTCCACCGGCTGCTGACCGAGCACTCAGAGATCCCGAAGAAAAGCCGACGCCGCCATCACCACCACCACCATCATCACCACACTCCGAATCCCACCCCCGAAGACCCCAACCTGGATGGAGTTGAGGAGGAGACTCTGGTCTCAGATGGAGCCTACATGATGGACGAAGAGGACCTGGAGACCTCCCATCACTTCCTCACCAGTCCGGACTTTGACGTGAAAATGGAGGGCGGCGACAGCCTTTCCCAAGGTGACTATGACAGCTCGGATCAAGAGGCGCTATTGGACGATGTCATCATAGCACAGAAAGACTCTGACTCCTCGTCAAGCTCAGAGGATTGACTGGCTCCCTCTCTTCAAACACTTCTGACTTAGTCCCCTTCTCAACATTGAATCATGTTATTCCTCATTTATTTTTACCATATTTTGTATCAAATTATGGATGAATTTTTTTTTTGTCGCTACTTTTATTCGTTTATTTTATATAGGAATTTTTTTCCATGAAAGGAGCAGGTTTGCACCCATCTGTTTTCTTTTTCATCATCACAATTGTGCTCCATCTTTGTCTCTTTGATCCTCCTTTCTTAACCTCTGACAAAATAGCAAAAAGCTGAGCTTTCTTACTTCACAACTCGTCGTTCCCCTCCTCCTCCAAACCTGTTCTTTCCCATTACATTCCCAACCATGACCAAAAGAAGACCCTTGCTGTACAGATACCCTTTTCTTATCTAAGAACCTCAATGCTGGTCCTCTAGTGCTCCATGAAACTGGACATGTATACTGAGCAGAGCCTGGATCCAGATTCCACAATCCCCATCTATCTTGTTTGGTCATATCTCGTGTGTCCAGACGAGTCTGTGAACTAAAAGGGGATCCAGTGTGTGGATGTACTGTTATTGTTTTCACTCTTATGGGAGGGATGGGGGTTAAGAGGGAGGGAGAGGGAAAGTGGCGTATTAGTTACTGAAGCAGTGCTAGGAGGATGGTTGTATTGTACAATGTAGAGCAGGTCAATTGTGTACTATGGTGCAAAGATGATGGCAGTGAGTTACTATTCTTGTTTTATGATCTGAGTGTATCTGTGAAATGAATAACAGCAATCTACAGTGAAAGCCAGTTTGTGTCTCATTTTTGTGACTTTCATCAAGCAGAAGCAGTAAGTAGGTTTACACAAGATTTGTTAAGTCCATATCACACACTGTTAAACAATTGTGTCCTAATTACAGCACATGAATGTGCACAGGAGTTTAAATTATACATTCAGGAAGTAATTACCACATAAACAATTTTCTTCAGACTTATTAAGTACTAGATACCAGCAGTACTACATCATATTATTTAAAAACTCACAAGAAGTCATCTCTTTAATATCCAGACTTACCTTGCATCGGACAAAAACAAAATCTCTCTGATATTATTTAAGTATTTTTATCATGTACACATTCTTGTCTAAATATATAATATAATATTTCTATTATATTCTTTATTTGTACCTCCAGTATACTGTATATTAACTTAGATAACAGAATATACAGGGTATATGACGCATCTTTAAAAAAAATTCCATCTGCCGTAGTCCAGTCTGGTCAGGATTAGCAGTGACAGTCTAAAATTAATCAAGTGACAATTCACAATGAGTTTCCAAAAACAAGAATGCTAAATAATACAAGACAAAAGAAACAGAGGAGTGTTAAAGCTTGAGGCAGTTCGAAATATTTAATAAGTCCTGCATGCATTAGGCAAAAATGAAGACTGCTGATGCAACACACACACACTTGTTTCTAAATGACGACTGAGATGTCAAATTAGAGGAAATAAAGGTCGTTTTACTCAAGAGTTGCCAATGAAAACAAAAGAATCATTAATTAATCCTTTGTAGGGTCTGTCAGAGTATTACTTTCTAATGTCCATATGAAGCATCAAAAGAAGCATGCAGACATCAAAACTAGCTTAAATTTGGTTGTAAAGTTCAAGTTTAGCAGATATTTAGGTTATATTAAACGGGATTTGAACAGCCTAATTGTTTTAGTCATATTTTAAACCTGGGTGTCCTTTCTTACATCAAAGTTAATCGAATTGGGAGGGGAAAGGACAGTCCTGTTGATAAAGTTTCTGGCAGGAGTGAGAAATCGTGTTGCCTTCAGGGCTTGTTTGCAAAAATGAAAACACACGCATCTGACAGTTTTATTGACTTCAACTTGCCTAACTATCTTTATTTCATCACATGGCTGAATGGGTTTCCACACTTAATAAAACGCTAAATAAAACGTTAAATGAACAAATTTGATTTTAAGTATATCTTTAACTAGCTTTGATAAAGACGGTTGCCATGCTATTTGTCCATTAAGCGTCAAACCAGGTCAAACCTCGCGTTTTAGCAAGTCATGTAGCTGGGCCAAAAAAGCTAACAATTTATCTAGGTTCCACTGGTTGATCGCCCGGAATTTCACACTGCAGTGAGATTCTTCCCCCTAGGTGTTTCAGCCAATAATTTACAATTTCCGACAGCCCATAAATCTAACATTAGCTATTGCGTGTGTCCGGTTGATACATGGAGTTAGCAATACACCAGTTTATGAATGGGCTGTTCTTTGGCCTTTTATGAGCTTTGTGCGTTTACACGTGGTAATTTGGCAACATTGTGATTAACTTGGCTGTTATCAGTTTTAGATATCCCTAGCGTCCCAGTTCTCCACGGGGCTTCACAAAGCTAAGCTAGCATCATCTTCTCGACCTTAACGTTATGCTAACCCCGCAGTGTTTAGCTAGCTAACTAGGTGCTAGCTGCAATTGTTGATGTTGGAATAGTTTCCTTAAATTAGTTGGGAAATAAGGAATTCTCATTTGAAACAAAGTTTGAACCGTATATTATAGTCTTCTTGTAGAAAGCAGTTTCAAAATGGATCTTAATTTTTATTCTGACCTGTCGGATGGTTGTGCTCAAAATGTTGATTCTGAGTTTTTGGACACCCAAGCTTACGGTGGATACTCGGAGGAAAATAAGGTAACTTGACATTATCAAGTACTCAATTGAAAAGGTCAGCTTTGACTCACTGAAATGCCAACTCCACATGTTAGTTACATCCTAATGATCTGTTTTAGTTTTCAGAAAGCAGCGACAGTTACCTCACCATCAGTGGAGCGGGCCACCCTTTTTTGTCGGCTGAGGTGTGTGAGTTGATTCAAACGACATGGTAGTACAATGTAATTGTACTGTTTTTGAAACTTTGATCTTACGTTCATTTTGTACTGAGCAATATATATGTGTCTTTCTCCACATGCAGCAGACATTTCATACCCCTAGTCTCGGGGATGAGGTTTTTGAGATTCCCCCCATCTCTCTTGACCCAGACCCGACTCTGAGCATCAGTGATGCAGTGTCCCACTTTGAGTTGACTGATGGGTCTGACGGCACCGGGGGACCTTCAGGGTCCCGTAGCCTCGTTAGCAACCTGGTGGTCGAAGCCAATGACCCTTCCTTTGCTTCCACTTTTGTGAACTCTGGGTCTCAAGGCCTGGAGCAGCTGAATCTTGGGTCAATGGCCCAGGCTGGAGGGGGAGCCCTTCTGAGTTCATCTGCCTTGGTGAGTGCTCTACAAGTGGAACCTCAACAAGATGCAGTTCAGTGTGCTTAAATGATAATTGTTCATGAATAAGCTGAGAGTCATTTTGAACTTTTTGTGATCTAATCCCTGAACAGGAACTGGGGAATTCCAGTGGGTCACATTTTAGCAGTTCATCACCGATGACCATTGATGTCCAACTTGGTGACATCGGTCATGGTCTCTTGGGAAGCAGTCACCTGTCTACCATCAACCAGTCTGAGCTGGCAATGGGTCTTGGGGGTGAAAACATGAGGCATCACTCAGAGACACCTGAGCAGCCACTGTCTGCAACACCATCACCAGCTGGTTCCCTGCAGGATGAGGACATGGATGACTTCAAGGTGAGGGGTTACACGAGCAGAGACTTACATCCTTGTATACTTGAGTGGATTCTTGCACTCTGATGTTATTTGGATTCCATGCTGTTTTAGATCCTGCAGCTAATACACTCTCTCCTTTCTCCTCTGTTATTCCCCTTCCCCTACTCAGAAGAGTGTGCTGGTAGATTCCCCCATGTCTCTCTCCTCTGCCCTCTCTCACATGGCCTCCCACCCAGCTACTACATCTTCTGTGTCCCCCACTATGGCCAGGAGGGGCGGGGGGAAGCCAGCCACACTTGCCTCAGTGACTGGGGTGGTGGGGGCTAAGAAAGGAAGGAAAAAGAAGGACCCAAATGAGCCACAGAAGCCTGTTTCAGCATACGCCCTGTTCTTCAGAGACACCCAGGCAGCCATTAAGGGCCAAAACCCCAATGCCTCTTTTGGGGAGGTGTCAAAGATTGTGGCCTCGATGTGGGACAGTCTAGCTGAGGAACAGAAACAGGTAGGAAAACAAATGCTTATATACAGTATATATTATACCATGTCATTTGGGAGAAAAATTATTGTTGGTGGTAATGTTGGGATAAATGGCGCCTAATTTTAACAGTAGCTTTTGTTTTGTCTCCTCTAGGTTTATAAAAGAAAGACAGAAGCAGCCAAAAAGGAGTATTTGAAAGCACTGGCAGCTTATAAAGCCAACCAGCTGTCACAGGTAAGGTCATGCTGTTCTTTTAGGGAAAACCCCTTGATTGCTGTAAGGAATTGTTATCCATATGAGTTTTCTAATGTTCTTTTCTGTCTTCACCACAGCCTGTCACTGAGGAGATGGAGATCCCACCATCACCACCTCCGACGGTGGTCAACCAGACACTTGTAGCTCTTCCTTCTGCTGGTACCCAGGCTGTCAGATTGGCCAACAACAACAACAACCTGGAAGAGAACACTATCACCAACTTATGCGCCTCCAACATCATTTTGGACGTCCCGGAGATGACCACACGTTCTCGCACGGGAGCAAACAAACCCACCGCTCCAGCAGCTGCAGCACCCCAGGCCCAGACCATCACCAAGATCATAATTCCAAAACACATGTTGCAGGCGGGGGGGCAGGTGGTGACTGTGCTGCCTGGAGGTGTCCGCGCTTTGCAACCTACGCTGGTGGTGTCAGGAGCCTCTCGTCAGCCACCTCCACTGCAGCAGATGCAGAACCCACCGCCACCACCACGGCTTCAGCAAATGGCACCAGCACCTCCACCTTTACAGGCCAAGCCCCGGGAGGGAAGCACCGCACTGGGTCTCCCTGTGTCCATCACAGCTACAAATCCTCCACCTCTGCAGATAAAAATAGTCCCTGCCTCCTTGCAGGGCAAAGACGCCCTGCCAATTATTGTCCCCAATACAGCGGCTGTGTCATCTACTGCGACTACATCCGCCCAGTCTGCACCCGTTGTGTCAGTGCAGGTGGTGAATTCTGCTGACACACAAGGCAATACAGATGAGGATGATGTTACTGAAGTGCTGCCTTCAGAAGAGGTACATGTTTTCTTAATTTCTTGTCGTTAGATTTTGGTTTGTTCTGTTTTAGGCTGTGACCTTATTTATTCTCAAAATACTCAGTTTTATTTGATTGCTGCTGGTTTGACCTGATGATGGATACTTCAGTTCCTCAATAGTAGCTTATAATTTCTCCTCAGACAGTGCCAAGCCGTTGTAACAATATGGCAGTGTTTAAGGATAAATTATAAGGCACAGCTTTATAAGGTGTAGGCTTTTAGTCAGATTTAAGTGAGTCAAGTTTTTAAGTAACTGAAAAAAAAAATCATCTGATTTACAAGGCCCAAGATGATAAGTTGTTCTCCTCCTTCTGTTACGGAGGTGCCTATAAATCTTGAACCTTTTGTGAGGCTTTTGTTTGTTTTTCCAAAATTGAATCAGTGTGGATATAATAAATTTACTTGTATGGAAAAAGAGATTCTTCTTTAGTATTACAGTGAAATCAAATTCACTGAGATAAAACAAAGCCCAAATGAAATTATTCCTTCAGTATTCACTATTATTAACTACAATGACACACAATAAATCAGAAACTGGTAAAGCCAAATGTCTTGACAGTGCACAAGCTGAATGGAAATCACTTGGGATTTCAAAAGTGAGAAACTGAAAGGACCAATGTAATTGCTTAATTTCCTGTCAGAAAAAACACCACGACGAAAACAAAACAATCCTTATAATTTTTGTAAAATTGGCGCAGAGTATCTCTGAGTAGTCAGCTCAGGTCAGGTTTTCTTGGTCAGAAAATGGCACAGCTGTAAATCACTTTGATGATGAGAAGATGAGTGAGACCACAAAGAGGCTGAAGCAGCTCAGATGTAGTTACATGTGGGTCCACGGGTGTTGCATCAGTGTTTTTACAGCAGACTGGCAAAGAGAAAACTGCAGTTGAAATGTTCACATGACATCTGGGGTTGTGAAAATTTGCTGCTCATTAAACCAGCCGTGCTGACACAGCCTGAGCAGTTTCACACTGACGGTTGAGGAGAAAAATTTTTTTCCAGATGTACACACATGATACTAAGACCCAGAGCTTCAACTCCTGTCTAAAGTGTCTCTATTAAACTTTGATGAGGAGGATGGATACTTCTGGTTATTCAGTTCAGCAAGTTAGTTTGCATTTTTTAGAGCTTTGAATCTTTTCCTCCTAGTAAGCGCAAAAAATCTTATTTACATCCACTGTGACTGAAAGATATCAAACAGTAATGCACTGTTTTATGAATTTAAAGATGTTGTATTTATTCATATTTTCTCTTTTGCTTTCATTGCATCATTGAACCTTAACAGTGTCATATTATCACCTAACATGACAAGCCTCAATAAGTGTACAGGTGTTACGGGCCTCTGATGTCAATGATGCTCATCCAAGTGTCTGCTCCCTTTTTCAGGATGAGATGGAGGTGAATGGGTCCGGTGATGCTTCATCTTTAAGGAGTGTGTGTGTAAGAGCCGGCTGCAACAACCTGGCTGTAGAGAGTGAAGACTGGGACAAAGAATACTGCAGCAACGAATGTGTGGCAACTCACTGCAGGTATGTAAAGGTTTGATACATGTACTATTGAAATTAAATTTCCAGCGGACATCAGAAGCTCTTTTTGAACTTCATAATTTCTGTTTTTCAGAGATATATTCAGAGCATGGTGCTCAATCAGGAACCAGAACATGGGAACAGTAAAGTAAAGTGCAGCTGTTACGCATCACATCAACAGAACATTTGTTTTTTCTACCAAGAGTGAGTGTAAAAAGCCGAAGGACGGATGCAGAACTGGTGCAGTGAGGAATCCTAAAAAATGTATTTCACCAGTGTAATAATCCACTCATTGTTTGTACATGTACTATAGGTTTGACAGTGGCTATTCAGGAAACTGGACAAGTAGTGTTAATAACTGGTGCTAAATTAGGACATTGACATTTTTACCACTGAAGTCCTATATAGTGTTACGTTGGGTTATGTATACAGCCTTAAAACATCAAGGGACTTCAAGGCAGCTAGAGAAAAGATCAGCACAAAGAAGTGTTTAAGTTGGACTGAGTATTCTTTTCATTATTTTTTATTTTACCAAATCTCACAGTTAGTTCAGACTTGTTTCAGTGTAAATTGTTGAAAAAGTGTCATTTGACCCACTCTGAAAATAGGGATGAATATTTAAACATTTTACGGCAGTCTGATACATAATTTAATAGTGCTTACCATTTGAATAAGATTTCATGCTCTGAAGTGATAGTTTCATGTCTCCTGTAATCAGCAAGAAAGGCAATTTACACATTTCCAACTGATTCTTTACTTAGCTAAAAGATGCAGTGGCCTTCTAGATTTAATATTGCCTTCTCTTTTGGAAAAAAACAGTCTCTTTAGATCATTGTCAGTTGTTAAAAAATGCCTTATGTTTAAGTTTTTTTTAAATAAAAAAGCAAAATTGCTCAATCCAGTGCTTTCTCCTTGCAGTTTCTAAAAGTGAGAAAAAGTAACTTGTGCAATTTAAACCTGCCTGACTTCAACTTTGGTCTAATAGTTTTATGTCTTATTTCTTTTACAATGTGTTTCCTAATGTTGATAAGAAACGTCATGAGTCCAAGAAAGATGTGAAGCAATTCATAAGGAAGCCCACAGTGCCAAGAGAATCTGAGTGCAATAATAATTGTGCAATTGGGTTTGTTGAATTGGCTTTAATATTTCTGCTGCAAGCAATTGAGGTACAGTGTTGTCTCACAGTCCAGTGTATCTCATGCTAAAGGAAATAAGAAAGGAAGCATGGAAGCACCTTTCCATCCCTGGGTTCTAGCAACATTTAAAGTCAGGCACCATTCAGCATTCAGCATTGCATTTGGAGTGGCCTGTTTTGTATGACCATTAGCTTATGGTGTCAAATGTTAGTAACTTTAGATATTGCTTAGCAACTAATGTTACTGAGTCAGTTTGATAACTTTCTTACTCCTCCTCTTGTTCTATTAGGCTCAATTTTGGCATTAATATTATCCTGGTCTGTCACATGTGGTCAACATGGCTGCTGCTCCACAAAACTTTGTGGATAAACAAAAAACGGGAAAAACAAAAAGATGGTGAACAATTTTATACAGACTCAAAAATCTGTGAGCTCCTAAAAGAAAAAGTAATTTTCAAAGATAGAAGTTCTAATCACAATGTGTAGAATTGTATGATTAGTTTCTTACAAGTTGTGATGATCATAAGTTTTCCATGGCAGAGACATAGTTAAAAAAAAAGTCTTTGTGATCACTCTGTTAAAATACTTCATATTGCCAAAATATACATACTGAAATTCTGATCTACAATTCACAGGTAAAATCAATTAATTGCACACTACATACCTTAAAACACTTTTCAATAGAAAAACATATTCCTGAGGCAAATAGTTTGTTTGGGTTTTTTTTGGCTTTGTCTTGGGTCTTTACTCTCAGACCCCCCCTCCACTTTTAGTGCAAAACAACCTTAGTTCTCTTTTATTACAGCAGGATTTAAGGCACTTTGGATCCAGTGTTGACTGAAAATTCTGACACTTTGTTGAATTATTCACAAAGCTTTCAGAATAGAGGCTCTACTGGGTGGGTCCACACGGTAAAGCCCCAAACCCAAGCACACTGGCTCAGTCAGTTTAGCCTTGAACGTGTGCAGCTTTTTGACTGTGGTACTTTTAGAACTGAATGTGATGTTGCCTTTCTCAAAATCAACCATCACTGTTACCTGGCTGCCTTGCAAGGTTCCCGGGAGAATTTTTTTCTCTTTATTATGGTAGGCAAACAGCTTGCCTTTGTCATTGTGTGTGAGGCTCCAGGACACCGCGTTGTTTCCAAAGGCGCTGTTGGACTTGCTCTTACGGTGGATGCTCTTATAGGACACAGCCATGTCCCAGTATCCCTCAGCCTCCACCTCCCAGACGTGGGTACCTGTGGAGAAGCAGCGGGTGGAGAGGACCTGTGGGGCTTCATCAAAGCGGCTCTTGCTGCTGGGATAGTCAAGCTTGGTTTTCACTCTCTCTACTGTTTGGAGGTCAGCGGATATTCCAAGGAAAGGACTGATTGTGTCCATATCCAACATTATGTCACCTGAGAGACAGACAGACAAACAAATCATGTGGGCTTATAACAACTTTTTTACTATACTAATTTATAATACAACCCATTTAAATTAAATTGGTTATCTGCAAGATTACTTCGTACACACTGCAGGCTTTTGCTCCTGTAACTGACCAGTAGCTCATGAAGTCTAATGTTAGCTAACTTTAGTTTTTGCTTTGCAGCTGATATTATTCATTCTGCAGACTTTACAACTGTGTTTTGTCTCTGTCACTAATGCATGATGTTTTAGCATTTGTGAATATTTCTCTGTCACATGCTGCTGTTCAGTTACAGTTACATAGTGTCTTTAAAATCAGAATGCTCATTATCTGTGTAGTATCAGTGTGGTATTTTCTGTGCATTTGAGACATGGGAAACAAATCATTCAGTCTGCTTAAACGCACACTAACATCTGTTATGATCTGGTCCTTGGAGTGTCCCAATAATGTGTTTGTGCACGCAGATATTCTGGCTTCAAAAAGCGTGAATAAACCCTTATTCCAGTTTTTAGAAACCTGGATAAGTAAGCTTCACTATTAAATAGGAAACTGTTGCATTAAAAAAAATTCACTCTGGTTTCTGACCATCATTTGCCATTGCCATTAAAAAGTTATAAAATTGTTGGCAAGTACAAAAAATTGATTAACAATGTAATAATGGGCTACATGCAGATAAACCTCAAATAGTAGTAATGCATCATCTTTTATTACTGAAGTTCAGATGAATCTAAATCCAGAGGTTCATATAGTCACAAACCAAACTGAGTTTATCCAGAAATATTTTAAGAGATGCAAATGATGAGAAACCTGGGTAACATTAGAATCTGTATAAAAACTGTGATGAATGACAGTCTATACTTGTTAACATCATATTCCCAAATGTTCAAACCAGGAAGCCATGCATGTAAATATAGTCACTGTCTGTTTATCTGTCAACAACTTTCTAAACTGTCGACACAGTCAGCATCACACTGACAGAAAGCAGGGCACAGTTTTTTTTTTTCAGCACTGTAAAATCGTTAATCATCACAATCTCAATCAGCAACACAAACACAAACACAAACACACAGTAGTTTCTCTGGTTGCCTTTCATTAGCATTTTATTTATAACCTTGTCTTTAGGAGATCAGTTTGTACCTTTATCTTCTGTTGCTGGATGTTTGTAGTTTGCCTTTTGATGATCAACCATGAGTTCTGTGTAGGGAATTAAAACAGTGATTTGAAAGAATTTTCATTGGAAGAAACGTGTTGCTCTGTAGTCAAGCATCAGACAATAAGCGCTGTTAGCTCTATTTGATTCTATTTGATTATTTTTTATTCATGTTTATCCTGCTGGTGAAATTATGGAATGACTTACAAATCAACAAAAGCTGAGCTCACAGCTTCTAAGATGAAACTAAAATGCTTACAATGTGATGCAATTATCTTTGTGTATCGACAATCTTAACTTCTGTAGAGCAAAGTGGATGTCTTATACTTGTACATCTTAGACAGAGGCTGGCTAGCTGCTTCCCTGTTTGCAGTCCTCATGCTAAATTAATCCAACCAGCTTCTGGCAGTAACTTTTTATTCAACAGAAGAAATAAGAGAGTGGTATCGCTCTTCTCTACTAACTAATGAATAGACATATTTCCCAAATTGTTGACTTACTCCTTTAACACCCTATTCACATAGCCACTGCCTAACGTCACACTCCATGTTGGAATGGGAAAGTTGAGATGTGCTGTAAGCATTAGATTTTGAGCCAAAATGAGTTATAATAGATTTCAGTAAACCACATGTTGCTTCAGTCCCTGTTTCTGTCGTAGTCATGTCAGCAGGCAGCAGCAGGGAGCTGACAGCTGCTTTCTTACCTGCAATGGTGGAATAAATCTGATGCACACGGTTCTGCTGTTTGTCCAGCGCTTCTGTTAGCGTCTGGTTTTCCACAGAGTAGCTGTAGGCTGGTTGGAAACAAAGATAGACATCAGTGAGGGTATGTGACACATAAGACAAACATGATACAAAGGTTTGGAATTCTCTTACCATAATACAGCACAATGAACCACAGACAGAGCAGCACCACTGTGACGCTGTTGAGGGGTGAGTCGGCTTGCTTCGCTTTCCATCTCTGCACAGAGGAAGATACATATTAGATCTCTGTCGACATGTTCGAAAACAAAGTGTAAACCCTTTGAAATCAGAATTTAAATGACACATACTTCAAGACGGACGTATTCTTGCAGTTTTTTTATGGACCGATTGGATTCTGTAGCTTGCTCCTGTAGCCCTTCAAAGCACTTGTCGAAGTACTCCTGTTGAATGCGCACGCACACACATGCGCACACACAAATACACGGACAGTTATACTTCAGAGTAAAATTTATTTGGGTATCAGCTTTAACCTACCATTGTTTGAATCCATGGCTAGATATTTTTCACTGCTACATTGTTCAATCAAATTAAAATGTTCAACCTGTTTTTTTTTTTTATTTTATAAAAAAATTTCAAAAGTTTCACTGATATTTTTAGTATCTTTGGAAACTCTAGGATCCCCATTTGAATTTAAAAGAAAGTTCTGTTTTTTTTCTCCTTAGCAAGGACTTGTAATGACTGATCCAAGGGGCTTAGGGGTTTTTCATGAGTGAGTGAATGGGGAGGGTAAACTGGAGAAAGACTTTTAGAACCTTGAGAACCTGAAAATCCTGTTTTGTAGCACCTCAGTAATTTGCAGGAAATTCCCACGCTGTTTCTGCAAACTGCTGCTGGGTGATTCTCCATTTTTTTAATTCAACTCAGTGTTTCCTTATCATTACAATGCTAGACTTTTTTTTCAAAACATTGTGTAAAAGAGTGTTATTTAAAACTCACCGTCAGCTGTCTGCGCAGTACAGCAGAAGTGTCAGTAGTCTGTTTGAGCTTCTTGTTCTCCAGGGCACACATGTTGCAGATGTAACGTCTAGACGCGTTGCAGTAGTATCTCAGCACATTATCCTTGTGCTGTGGGCATTTCCTCTCCAGGATATCGACCAGAGGCTCAACTAAGGGATGTCCTGTGAATACAGGCAGCTCCAGGTGGTCCTTGACATGCTCTCTGCACAGCGACACCTCACACTTCAGACATGTTTTGAAGGCCAGCGTTTTAGTCTCCTGGCAACAGTCACAGTACACATTTTTGTTCTGCTCATCCTGTTTACAAAAAACAAAGAGTAAGTTAAGCTCCGACACACAACAGTTGTTACTTACGTTTATTCTCTACATCTTTTAAGTGGCACGATAAAAGAGGTTGCAGGTGAAAAAAGTGCTTATAAATACCCTCCTACTCCTGTTAACCCTGAAGTCCTCTGTGATGTTGGAAAGTGCGTAATTCTTTTGTATCATAATGATCTGTCCAAAATATTCTCGACAGTCTGGACAACGGAAAGGCATGCTTGTAGAGTGATCTCTTATCTTTTCCACACAGCCCATACACATGCTGTGTCCACAGGGCAGCTGCCGTGGATCCTTAAAGATGTCACGACACACAGGGCAGATCAGCATCTCCTCCAGCTTTGTTCTCTCTGTATCCGCCATTCTTGATCTCTCTTTTTTAAAAGGGTCTCTGTGAGCATGAAGAGAGCAGAGAAGACGAAGTTTACTGCAGAGTTTGAACAGCACTCAGCTGCCACCTGTATGAGCACTTCCTATCCCACTGGTCATGAATAACCCATGAGCCTTAGTTCAAGATCGAGGAGAAGAATATGATCATCAAAATGAATCCTACCTTTAAAGTTGATACTAAGTAAAGCTTTAAGTATCTTCTGTCCCTCAAACACATATCGTTAAAAATGAAAGCAACCTCGTATTCGTAGTTCCTGGTGGGGCGGGGCTTAAGAGGAGGAGGATCGACAGAAACCTCCACTTAAAGTAAGAATATCAATACATATAAGTTGAATATTTTCACCGTGCGTACAGCAGGTCTGATCATTTGTGAGGTCACTCATCCGAAAATAGACCTTTAGCCACAGACAACATCTGAACATCTGAATAGGTCCAAAAAAAAAGTGGAATAATCAACTCTTACTATCGCGCCGCGTCGTGTTAAATGTTCCAATCCTGATATCTGTATCTGTCCATACTGACTGTCATGACGTAACTACATTTTACAGTCTCATTAATAAGTTCCACATGTGGAACAAATAAGTTACATATAAGTGAAACAGTTGTAGGTATACAGCGGCTACAGTCATATAAGGCAATAAACGCAGTTTCGACGGCCTGTCTGTAATTACGCAGGTGCAAAATAATGTAATTGAGTTTCTATTCACCCTCATGTAGTTTCTGGGTTTATAACTGCTCTAAAAATGAAACCATTTATTCATTACTCAATTACAACGTTTGCTTTGCTTATTGTATTTTTATCCGTCTCTAGTAAGTAAAGGTTCATAAATCCATTCATAAAAACATTTTACAGCTCTTTCTAGATAATAACTATCAATTTTTTTTTACAAAATAGTTAATCCTGTGGTTGCTGTCTAACTTGACATAACCCTAGTTACTGTGTTATATATTATATATATCAATATTATTAATACATTCACATCGCTGCCCAGATCTACCTCACTCCTTTGCAAAACGACACTTCCTGTTTACATCACGCAAAGCATGATAGGAATACTGATATAAAAAAATATGAAATGCAGCGAGGACAAAATAAATGAGCAACTTCCGTGACTTTTTGATAAATTTTAAAAAAGTTTTTACTAGCTGTTATATTATTCCCTTAGATTCAAGCCACAAGTTGCCATAAGTTATAACTTATAAGCTTTATGATATATGAAGTGTGTTGAGGGTTTATACAACAAAAGCAGAATAGAAGAGAAATGTCTTTTTTTATTAATACAAAAGAGAAATAATAATATGATGACAAGTCTAAAAAGAGGAATACAGAGATAAGTTTATAATCTGTCAAGAACTTAAAAACCTTTTTTCAAAAGTGTTTAAAAAGATATTTTTTGAACATAATAGATTATTATAGTATAATTATCAATTTTTTTTTACCATAAAAACATATTTTTTTGAAAAGTCAGTGTGGACAGACTTGGGCATCTGGGTCATAAGACAGAAGTCTGCATACATTCAGTGTTCATAAAATAAAAATAAAAACCAAGCACTTGACAAGAGACATTAGCTTAAAAAAGAAGTACAATATAAAAAACTGAAACATCAAAAATAAAAGATTAGTGGAAGTACCTTGAGTAAGGAATAAGAAACAAAGACAGTTAAGATAAAGCCATCAGTAATATCAGTTTCCACAAACTGTCCACATCATACTTCAATCCCCTCTTATTAATCAAAAAAATACCACCTTACTGGAATTACTGAGTGTAAAGATTTACCTGATTTCTGTTTCTCTCATAGCTTTAGCTTTATTTATCAAAATTTACAAGAAAGTCTTTTACAGAAGCAATACAGCATCTTCAGTCTGAGGTAGAAACTGGTGTCACCACCACAACCAGTCACTTTTTCCACAGCTACAATCCAGCAATCATTCTGAATGAAGGAACATAGATTCCACACTGGTGTTTCTCCAGATTCCTCATGATCCTGAACATCTTGCCACAAGCAGTGCATTTGAAAGGTTTCTCCCCAGTATGAAACCTCAGATGTGCTTTCAGATTGTCTCGAAGACGGAAGCTTTTGTTGCAGTGTGTGCAGGTGTGAGGCCTTTCCCCTGTGTGGAATCTCATGTGGCGGCGGAGGCTCTTCCTTAACGCAAAAGTCTTCAAGCACTCAGAGCAAGAGTATGGTTTTTCTCCAGTGTGAAAGCGCTCATGTCGCCGGAGAATTTTCCTCCGCTTAAACGTTTTCTCGCAGACGCTGCAAACATATCCATCCCGGGAATGTGTGACCACCTTCTGTAGTCGCCAAACACCATTTCCACAAGGGGTGAAGCAGCAAAGGCGATGGCCCGTGTGAAGACCTTGGTGGCGGCGGAGGTCTTTGGGCAGAAGCTGACCACTTTTGTGCTTAGCATCACGGCCTTTAGAAACCTCATCCTGAAGCTGCACCTCTGACTCGGGCACCGTGAGCATGTTCACCAGTTGTACCACACAGGGACGTGTCAATTTTTGGTCTGGAGAAGATAGTTTCAGTTTCATATGGAGGTTGTTCTTTGTCTCCTTTGGAGCATGGATCTGTTCCCACACCCCAGCCTGAACAGGAGTCATGGCTCCATCATATGGGGACGGACTGTAGGCGGTGCCCTTGGCGGTGCTGACGCAGGCTTGCTGAGGCTCTGCTTGAACAGGCTTCTTTGAACTGTCGAGTTTTGGAGCTTGAGACTCCGGCTTGAGGATCAACGGACAAACAAACTTAACATTCTCTCCAGAAACAATATCACGTGTATCTGGTTGGATCACAAGAGGCTTTTCTTTAGTTGGAGATCTTAGCGTCGATTGTTTTAATGTCTTGGTCCCTGTTCCTGCAGAGATTGACAAAGATCAAGATGCATTTTTAATTAAAAGGAACAGTCCCTCTGCCCTTCTCTCATTTAGCTTCACCATACCTGCACCCTTTTACCAAAGAGCCTTTGTATAGTTGTATGCTGACTAAATGTACTCAAACATTGCTGGCTTCATTGATCTCTTGAGGCAGTAAAGTCTCACATGAGAAGAATCTCCCCCACAACTGAAAACTGGTAGTTTTACAAGATTTCTTTGTATATTCAACTGATTTTATTCTTTGGTTGCAGCTTTTAAGTTAACCTGAACCTTGTAGTGACAACTTGCTGCCACAAATTTTGAAGTTTTCTCTCTTAAGTTTTAGGACATTTTCACTACTAAGTAAATTTGACCATCTATCTGTTACATGTGTAGCCAAAGCAATCAGCAATAAGCAAACAGCTTCAGTTGTTGAAGAGGCATAGTCAGTGTCAGCACTGCTTTGAGCTGCAGTTCACTGACAGTTTTCAGTCTGCCTCTGTCTGCTAGACTTTAACAGTTTGTGGTAAAGATGCAAAGTTTAATATTTATAAGTGGATGATTGTAGCAAGTGACACAAGTCTGTCTTTTTTGTAGTTTTCCCCAGCTGCCACTAGGGGTTAGTAAAAAAGAGAGCCATACTCAGTGAAAACACTTTTAAATAGGACGATTTGTGCTACGTATCTGAACGAGAACTAGTGATTAAAATATGTTTAAATATTTTTCCATGTGTAATCTAATGTTTATCCACCTCTACTTCCCTTTTCTAAAGTGCTTTTCTTGTTCAAGGTTGCATGGGGGTGGAGTCTTCTTCAGGATGCACTGGGATTTGCTAGTTTCTGACAGGAATATGCTGTGTTTATATTTGTCTCCTTAACAGAACAGTGCACATTTGAGGAAAAATTTTAAAAACATATAATTTAGAAGATATGTATCACTTCTATTGTTTGATAATCACATGTAGTTTGACAAATATTACAGTAAAATTAAAAAAAATTTTTTTTGATCATATTGATGTTGGAATGAAAATATGTCCTTGTAGCCTAATATGAAATCTATACTGTTCCTATCAAAAAATACTTGATTTATCTCATAAAAAATATGAACATATAAAAAATATATTCTGACTTCTAACAGTGATGAAATAATTTGAAAAGCACCAGTCCACTGTTTTCTTCAAATCCTGTTTCTTATTTGCAACTTCCCCTGTAAAATTTGCTAAGTGTGGCTGAAACTAGTTGCCCATGGTTGCAATACGACTGTACTCAGCAACTCAGCAATACTTCAACCTCTGCACTGATCTCAACTCACTGTCATAAAGCTTTTCCTTACCATGCAAAGTAACTTTAGTTTTAGGTTCATTAGAAGTTGGAGAAACTGCTTCAAGTCCACTTGACTCCATCATGTCCGCAGTCTCTGCAACAACCTGGTTACAGAGGAGACACAACATGTGAAGTCTGCAGCACAGTACTGGAAATATAGACAAAAAATCTAAGATTGACATATTTTATTAGAAAGCAAATATCTCAAGAGGTGCCACTGAAACAGTGGGCTGGGCTTTGGTGGCATGTTCATGTGCAAGTCACAGAGCTGCTCACAGTTTCCCTCAGCCTGGTCCTCCATATCAAACTCATGATTTAAACCCTTGTAAATTCTCACTGACCTTTTCCTTCAGAGGCGACCACTCAAGGTCAACTTGACTATTGTCTTCAGCCTTCGGGACTTGTTGTGGAGGGAGATATGCCTCCACCTTTTCCTCCTCCTCCTCCTCCTCCTCCTCGTCGTCCTCCTCCCTGCACCCATTCAAACAATCACCGTCTAAGAGGAAAAGGGGGGCTGTGGAGAAGAGGGGTGAAGGGTTAAACCAGGCATGCATTCCTCTACAGGGTTTACAACTAAGAGCACCCTGCAGGAGTTCAGAGCAACAACTTTTGTGAATGAAACACAGTTTCAAAGCGAAAATAAGAAATGCATCAAGTTAACATCGTGTGTGTCATAATAGAGGCTGTTGCATCCAAGATCGGCAAGAATCTGTTTCTGTTTCACTATGCTATTTAAGTCTTTATGAGCAACTAGTCCGCACTCTCACGATGCATCTATCCCTGCAGCCTAGCCATGGACGTTAACAGGAAGTTAAAGCACATACCACCGAACGTCAACGGTGAATAAATGTCCTCGTCCACCTGCACTCCGATGCTGCGTTTTGCGCCCACAGTCGATGTATTATCCAGCTTTTCCAAGGTTTCATTTTCCTCTTTGTTGTCCGTGCGGCCCACATCCACATCCAGCGTCGACGCTCCGTATCTGCTCTCAAACAGTTTGGTTAACTCCACCGTGGCCGCTTTGACCAGCGCTCCCAGCACCGACTCCACCTGCGCCTGGAGGTTCACGACGCCCGCAGACATGTTGACTGCTCTGGCTGTGCAGAGGTCAGCGTTGGTGCAAAACAATAACAAACACAATTCGTGGTCAAAACGGAAGTTAAAAATGAGCAGAGATTGTATTTACCAGTCGTAGCCACATGGCTTACAAAAAAGGGGCGTATCGCAGTCCTAGCGCACGCGCACCAACATTGAAGAGGCAGTTGCATCACGAGATCAGAGGGGCGGAACCAAAAGATGAGAAGAGCCGAAACATTGGGGAGCGCGTTTACGTTGTATTACAGGAAAACACAAACTGTGTGCAACATGAACTGTTCTCCTTCCAGCTAATGATTGGCTTCCCCTGCATAGCTTACCCTGAACCTACTGCAATTTGCACAGCTTTATCGGTCATTGCACAGAGATCCACATTCTCTCTGCTACTAAACATTGTACTTGCTCCATCTTCTCTTTGATCAGTAAAAGAATAAATAATGAGCCCCATGGCTATCACAGTCTACGTATTATGAGTCAGACGATAGGACGGGATCTTCCATTATTAGTAGAGTCGGGACCATCAACAAGGTTAGCAACATATCCGAACCTTCAAAATGTAGAAGTCTCTCAACATAAAACATACCAAGGAGGGCTCTGAGTCCTCTCAAGTCAACAAGTACATCAAAGCAAAAAGATCTGTCTTGATATTCATACATTTAAAGGTTAATAGGAAGGTGTTGACCAAGAGAACATCTCATTCAATTTCCAATTCACCTTGTAATCTTCAGGCTTTATTTTATAGCTACTTTGTATGGTTTGTTCACTCAAACAATTGAACTGCATCTGGATGTAAAAAGAGTTGTCCAGCTCATCTACTTCCACCTTAGGCCACAAATGTGTGTAAATGTCTGTTTTGTTGGTGTTTGTGTGATAAATGTTTATGTCCTGCATACAGCTTAGTTGTAACACACTTAGCTAGGAAGAAAGTTAGGTCACCTGAATGCTTCTGTATTTTTCTTACTTAATTTCACGCAACACACAATTTTAAAAAACTATACAGTAATGGTGTTTCTGTCCAAGCTGTTA
The DNA here is from genome assembly GCA_029814765.1 of Acanthurus leucopareius. Taxonomy (NCBI): domain Eukaryota; kingdom Metazoa; phylum Chordata; class Actinopteri; order Acanthuriformes; family Acanthuridae; genus Acanthurus; species Acanthurus leucopareius. Next base: position 5,113,137 of record JAQMCX010000008.1, read on the forward strand.
TTTATTTAAGACTTTACAGTAAGTTAAATTTCTCTTGTTACAAAAATAGAATATGGCTGTTGTCATATTTCATCATTGTAGAAAACATCCATATGATGTACAGCACTTTTAGCGTACAGCGTTACATTGATTTCACAGAGTAGGCTGGTGATATTTAACACCTGGCAGAAAAGTCTGTTAGCACCCTTGGATCTGACTTCAGTTGATTTGATACTGGGGCAAACAAGAAAATGAGGGAACAAATGAAACACATTTAAACTGCAGCAGACTTCACAGATGGACTCAGACATAATGTATACAAAATAACAACCCCTCCAGTACTTTGGAAAAAAAAACTTGAATAATTTGAAAATCAATAGCAGCAGATGGTAAGGTTTTGGGATAATTTCTTTTTTTATTGTACCAGACAGTGTTACATGTGGGAATAAAGGTAGTGTGGGATCTTAGAAAGTACTTTGTTACATGGAGGATTAGTAAATATGTGGGGGAGAGGGATAACAAGTAATGGAATATTGTTATGATGCGATGCAGAGAGAGGATGATGAAAAGATGTGATATCAAAATTAAATGACAAGTTCAAAATAAGAACTAGGTACAAAAGTGGATAATTTGACAGAGTTAATGATGGTGACTCTTGAAACTGTATTGGTCGGACTCAAAGAGAGAATTATGACCTAATGATTTAATAATCATCATCGTCGTCGTCATCGTCATCATCATCGTCGTCATCGTCATCATCATCGTCATCATCGTCGTCATCATCATCATCGTCATCATCATCGTCATCATCATCATCATCGTCGTCGTCGTCATCATCGTCATCATCATCATCGTCGTCATCGTCATCATCATCATCGTCGTCGTCATCATCGTCATCATCGTCGTCGTCATCATCATCATCATCATCATCAGGATCGATTTCGCCTGACAGAACATCCTCAATCCAGTCCTCCAGCTCCTCCTCAGAGGGCACATCATCACCATCATCCATGTCCATCCACACACTGTCACCCTGCAGAGTAAAGGAGAACAAATCACACCAACTCAGCTGCATTCAGTTAGGAGGTGAAAAGCTGAAAGTATCATATCAGTGACATAATGATGCAGTGTTTTTATGAGGGTCCCTATTTGGTTCTAATGTGCACAGGATGCCTGTGCATGTAGAATAAGCTCATTGAAAAAGCAAGACACATTTTTTCAACCAATTTCACCAATTTCTGATCAACAGCTGCAATGTACCATCAAACAGGAAAGGTAACAGGAAGACAGAATAGTATTGTTGTACTGTCTTTTAGTCATTCTCTGATAATCTGATTAACCACAAATTTGTTTAAGGCTTTCAACCATGTAAGCAAGGTATCAACTGTAAAATTAAAGGTCATGAAAGGGGTCCAAAGGCAATTGTCCACTCTCCCCAGCCTTATGTATGTATGGGTTACAGAAAACTCACAAATGCTCATAAATTGAAGTATAAAGAACCAAAAACAGAACTCACATCATCAGCATCAACAACACCAATCTGTGGGGTGGACAGGTCAATTCCAAAAATCTTCTCCCAGTGAGGCACAAGCTGCAGGAGAGAATGAATTCTTTTAAGTTCTTCTGTCGTTAGCCAGTGTCATTCAAATAAATGTAACAGTCATGACGGTTATGTTTCAGTGGGCCCTGGTTCCCTGTTGACTGAGTAAATAAGTCAAGGAACATACAGAGGAGTTTCTTTGGTTTCTGGTAAGCATATCACAGTGTGTTATATTCTTACCAGGGGGAAGTCATCAGGATCAATCCAGACAATGCTGAGATTGGGATTGTCTGTGTTATCCTTGGCAACTTCTTTCAGGATCTCAAGGAACTCAAAACCATCTAAAAAGTGAAGAAGAAAACAGCAAAACAAAGACTTAACTTATATGGGTGAATAGAAAAAAGGTAGATAATGGGTATCCATGGTTCCTTTCCTCATTCTTTTCTCATTAATCCCCAGACATGTCAGAATTTAGCACAACATTACGTCATCACCATTTAAAAATACCTCTCATCCTTGTTTTGACTTCATAAAATACTGTCTGTATTTGTTTCTAGTGTCTGGTTAGAATTCCGTTATTACCACCTTATGGTGGTAATGTTTTTACAGTCAATCCGGAGTTCTTTTACCTGGGTCAGACTCCTCTGCGAAAGCAATGATATGTTCACCATCAACATCGTCCTCCTGTGGAAAAAATATAGACAAACTGAATTTACTGAAAAAAACTCATTGAGGTAACAATTTCAGAAAATTCAGAAACCATTCTGGAGCAAAAATCTGATGAAAGACTGAATTGTTTTTGTGTTGAAAGTTTCCTTCAAGTTCTTACCCAGATCTCGTACATGTTGTAAGGTTGCAGTTTCCTCAGGGTTGGTCTTGAAAAGCGCAGTGAAATGAAATTTTATCAATTTTGTTTGTCTGTTATGGCAGATCAAGCTTTTATCTAATTGAATAGCATAATTTAGATTTACCTGTCATTATCTTCAATGAAGTCCACCAGCTCATCCTCACTGTAAGGTTTTCCTGGGATGAGCACTGGATCATCATTGAAGGGTTCATAGAAGTCCACCTCATTAAGCTTCAGCTCCAGAGCCTTGGCAACCTGCAACACAGACCAAAAGATTGGAACCAGTAATTGAGGATGAAGGACCTGGGACAAAATTTTCCAACCAGATTAATTTTGCATGAATAAATGCAGCTATCAGATTAAAGCCATTTTGACTGGTTGATGGAAAAATGTATGTTTTTAAATATTAGGTGATGAAGACATATAGTCCAGCAGTTTGGGATCATAGCTCTATTTGTATTTATAACAGTTGTATGTGTATGTATATTCCCATCTACGACATGTAGATGCTGTATGTATTGTGAGAAATATGATGGCTGTTTTGATTCCAATAGGCAATCAGACATATTTGTAGCTGACTATAGTGAGGATCAACTGAGTTCTGGATGAAGTGGTTTTTAATGGTTAAAATGGTCTTACAAATAAAAATGTAATTTGACCAAGAAGATTAAAAGTCTGTTTTTTTCAGTCTGCTTTTATCTCTTTTGTTCATTCTTTTATTGTATCCCATGACATTAAAGTTGATGAAATTATGCCTATTTGAAAATGAGTTGACTGTGATATATGCAAAATTATTGTTTACTGTCTAAAACCACTCTTTAAAAGCATAAACTGGTTTCTTTATTAAGGAGTTAAACATCATAAACATATCAGCACATAGCAGCTTTTGATGATCCATTCTGCTGAAATGGGAATTGTCCTTCTTGGTCTCTTCTGCATGGGATAGTAAAATATCTTGCTGAGGGTATTCTTATATGTCTTTGATTCAGTTGAATATTAAAATATTGAATACAAAGTGTTGTTCTAAAATGGATTGCTAGTTATGTTTTGAATTTTGTATTCAACAATAATCAAATGCCAAAGAAGTCTTAGCTTTGTGGAGTGTCTCAAGGCACAATTTTTGGCCCATGTTATATTTCAATTTTAACACCTGCTCTAATGTTAAAGGTGCCATTTGTAAAATCTAGAAGAATTGTCATTTTAAATATAAAGTAATTAATTATCCCAATAACCAGAGTGTTCAGAATTAACAGCTTCGGTGGCATGTCAAAGTTGCTCACATATCACATTGTAGAGATGCATGCTGCTAAGCCCTCAGGGTAGGGCCCATACTTTCTTGTAATACAGCCTACTGCCTCTAGATGCCAATACTGACTCACTTTGGTCTCCAGTATGCCGGAGCAGGACAAAGAGGTCAGACCAGTTGAAGGGAACTACTGCTACAAGCTAAAAGTTACTCAGTGGATTAGTTAGAAATCTGTGTATGTAGCTAACGTAAGCACAATGGATGAACCCGATGGAAATCGGCCTTTACCAGGTTTGGAATCTAAGCCTTTGCTGCCAAGAAGAGGAATGATGTGACACCAAACTGTTATTTACCAATGACTGTAACTTGTGGTTGTATGTACCTATTGACCGATAGCTAAGAAACTTGCTCAGTTTAGCGTAGTCTTGCAGCGTAATCAGTGTAAAATAGTTGGGTGCCAGTCTGCCACCTATATTGCTGGAGCAGGTATTCGGATTTTACAAATGATATAAATGAATATAAATGATTTAAAAATTGTTCTAATTAATATTTTTAAATAAAAAATGGATCAAGTAACTTTTTTTAAAATAAAAGGATGAGCTAAAGTGACAAATCCACAGAGAATAATTAACTGACTCTTGCATTTGAAAAATCCATTTTCAAACAATCATTTATACTATACCTAGTCTTGTGTGTCTGATCAAACCTAGAGATCCAGTGTGTACAATTTAGGAGTGTTCAGTGACAGAAATGAAATGTAATATTGATCAGTATATTTTTATTAGAGTATAATCACCTGTAATTAAAAATCACTTAATTCCCTATGAAAGAGCCTTTTATATCTACAGGAGAGGCTGAACCTCCTCAATGCAGTCTGCCATTTTACACAGCCATGTTTCTACAGTGGCCCAGAATGGACAAATTAAACAATAAGCGGCCAATATAGGTTCTCTTCCTAAGGCTAGGGTTATTGAGTTAATTGCAACCTGCTGCTTCACCACTGAATGCCACTAAATCCTACGTACTGTACCTTAGTGGTCATTATTGACTACTCACCTTGGGACTGAATGTGGCGAAGAATTTGATGTGAGGATGAAACTCTTCAGCAGCATCAGCATAAGCCTCAAAATCTGAAATTTTACAGGCATTTATCAAGTTGTTTCAGTAGATTAGCACCTAAATGAAATATCTAAGAATGTAGACTTTTTGCTCTCATCATTAATGAAGCATCTAGTGTACTCGCTTAAAAATTACCTTTAAAAAACAAACAATCTTTAACTTGAAGGTAAACCAAACAATATGAACCTGGTCTCTATTAAACTTCTCTATATGCAATCACAAGCAATTATGTTGGAAAACAAGCAACAGGTTATCATGCCATCACAGTACAGATTCTTACGTTCTGACTTGTGATTCTTAAAGTAGCCCACCAATTTGATGTCCTCGTCGATGTTTTCAAAGCCTTTTAGTTCCCTACTATTGTCAATAAGTTCCACTGGGTCCTCAAGAACCTATGAGAGAAAGGAGGATCATGGAGGAGAAAGGGGGGAGACAATGGAGTCGGAAATGAGAAAGATAAGAGGAGTCCTGAGTTAGAGTCAGTTGGCCATCTCTGAAGCATGAAAACTGGAATTCAGGGACTTTAGTTGCTAAAATAAAGCAGGCTATTAACTGGGAGATTATATCCTCACGAACATCATAGATGAACTCCACAAGAGTGTCTGCTGCTAACTCGCCATCATATTCAATGACTTCGTCTTCAGTGAAGATGAAGATGCTGTCAGATTCTTCGAGGCCTGAGAAAAAAAGAGAAGAGACATTAGGAGTTCAGCCACATTATCTCTAACTGGACAGGCCAGTTTAAACTATTTACCATCGTAGATTACTATTTTTGGCACTGACAAATGGCTGAGTTACTGATACTGGCTGGCCCCATTTTACATCATGACCTAATTTTTAATTGCCTGTGGATGTGTTTATGCTGTTGAGCATTTACCTAATTTCTTTGCAACAACCTTGTCGAGCTTTGAATCAAGGAGGCCAACTCCAACATCCTCATCATCAAACTCTTCCAGAACCTGGGCTGCATGCTGTAAAATAAATACAATGTTGCATCAATGAAGATATTATTTTTAAGTTCATTATGACTTTATAAAACATGGGAAAAAATGCCTTCAAGAAAGTGCAGTAAAATTAGTGTTATGTCCAAATCTTAAGCCTTTTTGACAAAACTCTCTCACTCAGTAGTTTCATTACCATAAAAGCCTGCTTTTCAGAGTGCTGCTCATGCACTTTCTAAATCTGTATGAAACTTGAACCTCATGACTGACAGTTGGTTACACCAATGGCAGTGCCACATTCACAGCCTGTCAGCATTGAGGAAGTGTTTCGAGGGCTGTCTCAGTGTGTTTGGTGGGTAAAACACACACACACACACACACACACACACACACATACACACACACACACACACCCAAACACACACCCAAACACACCACACACACACAAACTAGTGCATGGCAGTGTCAGACATCTCTAGCAGCTGCTTTTACTGGCATCAATAGTTTGACTAATCAGGCTGTCTTTAAGGGTTTAGTGCAGATAATTCCTAGCATTTCTTTTCATTTGATCGGAGATACAGATGGGTGTGGCACATAAAGCAGGTCAGAGTTTGTAGCGTTAGCTGCAGGTAGGTTAGAATATACGGAAAAATATATCTTTTATCTTAAGTATAATACAAAAAAGTATTCAAATAGAATTATTTAGGTTTAGAAAAATAAAACAAAATGTTAATGCACAGTATTGTGGTTTAAAACTAACTTTAGCTTTTTTGTCTTTCACTATATTCTGTTACAGACCACTAACCTTTTGGCATTTAAGTAGGTTAAAATAACCTTTTAAAGGGCAAGTGACAGATATGAGTAAGGCTTGATACTACCCAAGCAACTGAAGGAGAATACATCTGAGGATAAATTGTAATAAACAGATGTGTGAAAAAAATAGATTGAGCTCTTTCCATGCTTCTGTGGAACCACCTGAATAGAACCAACACATTCCAAATCCACATTATATTGAAGATAAAAATGTGTATTTTTATGTATGCACTTATGTATGCGGCTGCATAATTCAGAAACGTAACATGAAAACATTTAATTTCTTCATATTCAGGTATCTTTTTACTTATTTTTCATGGCTACAGTATAAAACTGTGCATGCCTGCTTGTTCTCTAAATATAAAACATTCAAAGCTGTTTTTGGACCTTGGTGTTCAGAATGTGTAAATGCAGTAATGTGGCTGATATTGTTTCTTCAGAGAAACTGAGCCAGCCGACAACATGTAAAGTTAAACCAACAGCCTTAGTGTCTGAGATGGGATTTCATCGAAAGATACCTGCATGTTTTCCAACCTCACAACATGTAAAATGCACTGAAACTGTGCACTTCTTAATTTTTAAATAATGTCACTTTGTAGCTGTTCACTACATGCATGTATGGCAAAAACACAAACACATGTTAAATTTTCAATTCCTGCTGTTATAATGGGATAGTATTCTTGCCTATCAGTGACTTATCTATGATCAGTTTTCATTGACAGTGAACAATTTATAAGCTCTGGGCATTTGGTTTTCAAAAATACAGATCCTCTCACGTAAATAAAAACAAAACAAAAAATTACAGAGCAACAGGTCTAAATCCCATTTCTAAACAACACACAGACTTCATTCACAGTGTTTGGCCACTTTAACCAACTAATCCGTTTTCTTTGGCACTGGAGAAAACACTTAATTATGACTCCCCCACTCTCGTCACGTCATATTTCATTTAACTTTTACTAACCCCCTGGAGAGCTTTGACCTCTGAGATGTTGAGTCGTTTGCTGTTGTCTGTAGCTAAAAATAAAAACTCATCAAATATAAATCATAATACATTCATAAGGAGAAACACAAGCCTTCAGGGAGCCGCCACAAAAGCAGCTCAGGATAAATTTAGAGCCAGAACCCACACCAGCCCAGGGACTATTTTGGAGAGGTGGCAGCGATGCTCAGCGCTTCAGGATCCGCTGACATGTACAGTACTGCAAGTGTCAATCATAATGCAGAGCTGAGCTGGCACTACTGGAGCCAGAACCTCCAGTGCTGGCCTCCAGCCCTGAGACCGAGCCCTGACACTCCCATACAGAGACACCAGAGGCTGTTGAAGTGATATGATACGTTAAGGAAAGCAGAATCTCTCTCTCTGTCCCAGTGTTTAATGTTTTCCTTCTCTGTTTATTACTGTTTGTCCCCTCTCCAGTGCTCCCCATTCATTTATTTAGTTGAAATTACCCGACAAGATACACCCACAGTTGGCTAAATTACTATGAAGAATGCTTTAATTTTACTAAGTGTTGATTACTTATTCCACAGTATTATTCCACTGACAGGATGCCTAAGTCTATTTATAATTTCCAAGACTGTCTGAGCCACCGATGCTCGAAGTGCTCCAAAAATATAATCATGCATCAAGTGTATAAGGTAGCAGCCTTTACTGCACTGTGTTAAGTGGCTGTGGTTGCGCATGATGCCATGTATATGTGCAATATATCAGTCATCACTCCTATCACTTTTTTATAGACCTGCAACCTTTACAGCAGATATTAGTCCAGTGTTTCGTTCAGTGGTGTTAAGTCTGTCCAAAATGCTGTTTGAGAATTACTCAGGTTTATTATGTGTGTGTTGGCAAACTTTTATTTTACTCTTGCTTTGTAATTTCTGCCATAATTCTCTGCTACTATGAACATGGAATCAGCTTCTAATTGACAAGTCTAAGAAATGCAAACACAACATTTCCCAGAAAATGTGATGTGACAGTATGACACTTGAGAATCTGTGTTTTCCTGAGTAAACTGACACCTGAAAGCTACTGAATGATGATGTAATGTCTTTGCGAGGAATGTGATGAAGCTGCAGCGTATCATAGGCTGACAGGAGGCCTGAGGTGTGACAGCTACTGATAGAGGTGTGGTAAGTGCATCAACTTCACACACACACACAGAAACACACACACACACACACACACAGAATGTACACAAGCTCAGCCTTTGCCAGAGTGAATGATATCTTCGGTCCTCATAGCTCAGCTCTTTGCTTCAGGTGGACGACACTGACGACATGCCGCAAGCTTGTGACACATTTTTGGGACTTCACTTATCAGCATATCTGAATCCAGCAATGCTATTTTTCACTTTGCTGCATCACTTTCCAATGGCAACTCCCTCCATGTTCACTTCATATTTAGCACGCCCTTACCAAAGATAAAGATCGTTTTTTATATATATATATCTTAAATTGTATTTCAAGCTTGTATGTCAAAATTGTGCACTGCAAGCAGCATTAGACTGATACACACTTCACACCTGCACCATCTAAAACCTGTGCAACCAGTCAAATAGAACCAAATTAAAACATTAACTGCATGAGAACATAAAGGAAACTCTGTACTGCAATACTGAATTTAATATTTAAAAATGTTTCTCTGTGCTTCGCATTTAAATCCAGCACTAGTTAAACTGCTTCCTCATCAGTAAGCCTTCCTCTGTATTCTACCCATAGTTCCCATCCCAACCCACCTCAAGGGCCAACTCCTCGATCTCAAACTGTTTCTGGGCGACGCGGCTGGATCCAGGATGGTCATGGTAGTACACCACCATAACATCGTATTTCTTCATAATAGACTTATAGTTCTTGGCGTTGAGGTCGTGAACACGGTCCTTTCCATCATACTCTGGGAAGTCCAAGCTGTCCTTGCCCGATGATAGGCCCCCAAAGGACAGCAAGACTGCCACAAGCACCCAGGTCCACTTCATGGCTCCTCTCTAAGATAATGGAGATATATTTGCAGTTTCAGAAAAGGAAAGGGGGACCAAAATTTTAAAAAAACAAAACAAAATAGTAGGTAGAAGTATGGAGAACCCCTTCCAATCCGCGTCACCCAGAAGAGAGCAAGACCAACTCCTGCATCCACCTTATTAAAAATCTCACATGGACGACTGGCAGTAGGGCACAGGGTGCAAGAGGGGTTGGGCTAAGCTTGACATAGGTGTGAGTGTGTGTCTATGTGAGGTGTTACTGAGCATGGGGAAGATGAGGCGGGGGCCGCCATGGTTGCTGGGGTGATGGCGTGCATGCAGGCGTGTGTGTGTGTGTGTGTGTCTTGCAGACCTGTCAAAGTGGGTGGAGCTCATAGTTGGGGACCAACCTGGTCTCATTTCTTCTCTGTCCAGAAACCCAACTCTCGACCCTCAGCAGTGATGGAGGCAGAGGGAGATGAGATGGTGCATATGAAAGAAATAAATAGACAGAGAGGGGTGAAATATGTGGTTGTTAGTTTGTGTATGTATGTGTGTTTGTATGCGTGTGTGTTGAGCCTGTCTGGTTTACACCAATTGAAGAAGGGTTGATATGATAGATTTAGCGTTGGCTTCGAATATGTGGCACTCTTTTCCCATATTAAGTGTAGATGGAGGCTTGGATCCCAGCTAAAAATAATGGATGTAGGACAGAGAAGTACATATCAGGAGGAGGGGGGACTGGTGTCTAATTTGCTGCTGCTGGCACTAGTGCAGCGTTAGAATGTGGCGCTGGGTCAACCAGGGACAGGGAAGGAGTGAGGAGAGTCAAGGGTGGTGCACCTGCTGAAGATTCAGTGCATAGGTGTCACTTAGCCCTGACTCAAGAAGAAAGTGAAACATAGAGTTTAATGGGGGGCGGGGGATGAAGCAATTTTTTTTTTTTTGCATCTTTCTGTGTCTGATCCATCTGTTGATACATTATGCGGGTCCTGTGCAATGTGTGCATGTATGCAAAGGATAACAGGAGGAGGTAAGCTATATATAAATACAGTCTTCATGGTATCGCACTACTCCTTTTGCCCCCTGCACACATGGGTGTGCACACGCACACACATAAACAACACACCTCAATTTCTGTAAATGGACATACAGTCAACAGTGTTAGCTTTACAAGTGTGTGGTAGTAATGCTAAAGGGGGTGTTACATAATTTTGTGTGGTGTCAGTGACTATGAAATATAAATCTAAACTGTGGCTCACTGTGTTACTGAAAACATAACATGAGAAAATACTGTATAAATACTAAAATAGTGTAGAGACTCAAAATGATGGGGATGTTTTATACATCACATAGTCACATTACATCTTCTGCTCCCAAAATTGTGTTTTGTTGCAGTATTTGACATGAGGTGGAATTTATCGATGCATTAGAAAATATTTCTATCAGTTTATACATGTGTGGTTTATCTGAAAGGAGCAAGTCATGAAATGTGTTCTATCAGGACACATTTATTCACTGTTCTAAGATTTTGAGTGGCCTACTGAGTCATTCTGGTCTAATTTAATGTAACTGTAAATGTGTTCCTTAAAAAATAAAAATGATTCTTTTTTCTTTAAGGGTCCCTTTTTGTGGTATTTTGAATAAATTAAGGGTTTTCCCTCTCATGAATCTCCACACTTTATTGTTATTCAGTAAGTATAGAAGCTCTATGTGATGGCTCTGGCATCACATAGAGCGGAGGAACTCCCAAGTTCTGTTCAACTACTTCTCTAGCAGTTGCCACTTTTGGTCAGTAGATGGCGCTCTCCACTTACATCTAAGCTGTGACCTAGCTGCCTAGCTCCCATATCAGCTGCCATGCAAACCACTTCAGTCAGTCGTATCGAAAACGGGTTCGTTTCTAGATAGCGCTTTGGTGAAAACCAGTGACCTCTATTGGAGAACAGCAAAAATGCAGAGAAGTGCAGTCAGATTAGGCATATCAATGTACTGAATAAGTGATACATGGCTCAGGTTCACATTTAAGCCTTTATAAATATTTTTTTTGGAAAGTATGTAAGTATGTGTGTATGTATGTATGTATGTATGTATGTATGTATAGATAGATAGATAGATAGATAGATAGATAGATAGATAGATAGATAGATAGATAGATAGATAGATAGATATGTGGATAAAACTCCAGCTTCACATTTGTTTATTTTTTTATTTTTTTATTTTTCAGTGAACTTTACTCTCACAAATAAATTCACTGAAAAATTTGTTGTTCTTAAAAATATCCTCACTGAAACATTTACCTTCAATAAACTAAATCTCCCTCTCAGCACCCTCTCAGCACCCTCTCCCCCTTTCCAACACTCCCTTGCACACAAGCTGTTTGTCTGTGTGCACTGCTTCCAAACACATTGTGCAGAGTATCAATCTGCCAGCACAGACAGAAAGATGACACTTTAATCACACAGTGCAAATCCATGTCTGGTCACACGTCTTGTCACCCAGCATGCGTTTGACAAACGGCAACATGCAAGAAGGGGCCAACTTCAACACAAGCCCCGAGTAGTGCAAAATTTTAACAGCTTGAAAGTATAACAGCTAAATTCAGACTGAAAAAATTCTGGCAACAGTTTCACTATAACAGATGCTTACACTTACTTATGCCTACCTCTACCTATGAATGACAGGTACTTTGCTGATCTGCCATGGTTTGCACACCTCTGATGTTCCTACAGGCAGTGTTGTGATTTTGGTACCTATAAAGTCTTAAATTTACTAGTTAGAATCATGTTGGTCCTTCAAATGTGAGCAGACTCAGAGCTCATTTATATTTGCTGGGTTTGGCCATGTTTTGGGGGCTGAATGATCAGGCCACAGTTTGTGTGAGAACTAGCTCCTTTTACCGGCACTTGACATAGCTTTTGGTCACAGCTGGCCCCCATAGTCAGATAAGGATACTTAAGATAATTCCAAATGATCATTCATCATGTTTCCTGTATGAGTTTGGCAACTAGATTAACTACATCTAGAGATTTGATCAACCCAGGCCAACAACATAACTTGTAACTCATTTTTTTCAATGTGTTTATTGAAACACTGACTATCTCAAGGACTAGGCCAACTCAGACACTCCACTGGTAGAATCATTTGGAGTGTGTACTTGGTTGCTTAATGGCAGACACACTAAACACACTGAAAGACAGACTAGCAGGACATGGATATGCCAGTAGAACACCAAACCCACAATTATACAGTTTCACATCTCTTTATAGACAAAGCCACGAGGACCAACACTTACAGAAAGTTTATGTAGTTGTGTAATCCTACAACAGGTCCAAAGATAGGAGGTGGATGGAAAGTTGATGATTCACAGACTCAGACATCTACTCTTGCTTTGCTATTTGGATGGAAACCTCAGTCTGAATCAGGGATATACTTTTGACCTCTTTTTAATGATTTAACTTTCTTTTATTTAGCCTTGATATGTGATGTATTTTTTTTTAATTGTTAGATTGTAGCATTTTGTCTTTAGTGATCAGTTAAATACAATTGCCTCCGTGTGTGTATGTGTGTGTGGGCCAAATTGGGAGGCTGTGGGCCAGACATTCCCCTGAGCTATTACTCTCGTTCTGTATATACACTTGATATAAGGTGCCACTACATTTTCAAAATTTTTATTTTACAATCACAGCATCTACTGGCTGTCAGTGCAAGAAAAACAACCTAATGTAATCATTTTATTGGTTAAACCTGGTGGGTGGTCAGTATCAAAACTGTTGAAGGCACTAGAAGTGCCTCTGTACATTAGTTTGTTGTTAACAGAGCAGATGTCATAGCAGATCAGACACACTGGATTGCCCTTTGTGTTTGGATGTGCGCATATTTATCAGTCTATTCATCACTGAATCTGAGATTATTGTCATAAACCTTTCGTTTTTTATGCTTTGAAAGTGATATGTTTTCACTTGAAGCCAGTCTCTCTCTGGCCTGCGGTAAGTAGTCTAAATAAAGGGCTGCAAAGTGTTGGCAAATGGCATATTTACGGTATGCATAAGCGCCAAACATTTCTTTTAGCACAATAGCACATTGCATGATTTCTTAATTATTATTATTTTTTTAATGAATAGCTGGGCCACAAGCCGGTCTGACTTGATTGATTGGCTCTTTCTGGCCCACAGGCCACAAGATGAAGACTTCTGCTCTATGCTGTGACATGTACTGCCTGTTATGTTTTGTGATCTGAGTCATGAGAGAGTTGCTGGCTTTGGACATCCTGATAAATCTGCTTTTTAATTTATGTAGTTTTTTTTCTCTGTTGCTTTTAATTCTCTGTCATGTTTTCCATTCTTGTTATAATCTGACTTCTTTAGCTGATATATATTTTTTATGTGCACTGTTAGACAATAAAGGTTTAGCACTGTTGTGAAGTTTGTGTTTTTCACTTCTTCATTTTACTAATACATAAATTAATTATTGAAAATGTTCTTCGGATGTCAGGATTCTTGTAAGTCCAGTATTCTCCTTTTAATTCTAGGTTTTTATTAAAGTCTTTGTTTTTCTTCAGCATTGACTGTGTTTCCTTATGGAAATCATTTAAATATCATTTGATCTCATTTTGTGTTTTGATTAAAGGTCTGAACTTAATCTTTATTTTGTGTGATTTTGGAGTGAAGTCACTTTGCTCTTGCTGCTGTATAATTGGTGAAAAAAATCACCAACTCAAAATTACTGCAGACTATTACTTTTGCCTTCTGCCCAGCACTAACTCCTCTTGTTTTGTTTTTTTTCTTTCCTCTTCTGTGTCTCTGCCATGCTCACTCTCCTCCACCAGTTGGAGGCTTTCTATTCAATCTTCACCACGGAACAGCAAGATCATGTTAAGTCAGTGGAGTATCTACGCAGCAACTTCAGACCCATCCAAAGTTTGGACAACCGGCATGTCTTCAAGTCAGCAGTCAAAGACGCTTGGCTGCCTGACTTGATAGACAGCATCAGCGGACCCTATGGCACTGAAGCCTCTAAAGGTAGAAGTGCAGACACTCCATGTTTTTCAAGACTTTAAGATGTATGTGAGTTTTTGCTACTACATTAGTTCATTTATGAAGAAAACACTTTTTAAATGGAGTCCCTCTTTCTTTTTCCCCTTTTTTTATCCAAGGGTCAAAGTGCAGTGAAATTCCCCTAAATTATTCACAACTGTTCTAGAGTAGTTGTTTTTGTAGTAGTTAAATTTTTAAGATTTAGGTAATGTTTAAGTTGGTGGGTAATGTTAAAGTTGATGTTTTTGATAGCTAGTGTGGAATTTAGTAAAAAGGTTAATCTTCCTCCAAAAACGTAAAGGGACACATATAATACACTACAATATGTTTATATTAACTGTCTGTTTTCCCATTACACTTTAGCCAATAAATAATTTAACTTCATCCACAGATGACTTCTAGTATTTAGTGTCATCTGTGATCCATATAGCATCTTCTATATTTTTCCTTTTTTCTTCTTGAACCAATCTAGTATTGTATTGTTTCTGGATAGTGACATTTGTTAATGTTAACAAATGAAGGAAATTCTGTGCTGCTGACATGCACATACACATTTGTGCGCGTGTGTTTGCATGTGTGTATGTAGCTGTGGCCAGCTCTCTATCTTACCAGCGAGCTGAGTAACTCCCCTAGCATAAGGCAGTGGGAGGCACAACAGCCGTCCTCCCACTCCTGCCTCATTACCACTCAAACAACACCACACATTGTACAGAGTGTGTGTGTGTGTGAATGCATGAGCATGCGTGTGCGTGTGTGTTTGTGTGTACATGTATGTGTGAGTGTGTGTTTCTCTATATATATGTAAGTGTTTGTGTGTAGCCTCACATCTGTGCCGTGTCATCTGCCCTAGCAGGATTTGCCCCCTCCTCTCCCTCATACACACTTCCATATGGTCTTTCTAAGAGAAAGGTGGATCACCTAGATGTACACACACATTCACAAGTATGCAAATCCACTCATACACAGTATATGTGTACTGTGTATGTGTTGTCCTGGCACAATGGGCCAGTGTATGTCCTTGAGCGCTGCAGCGGGACATGTTTGCTGTAAGCAGATCTATAAGGCTGGCAAAGGAAATGCAGAAGAGGAGGAGGATGAGAAGGGGGAGAACGGGTTGGAAAAAAAGGCAAAGAGGATTAGCGCTGAAAAAACAACAGACAGACATACAGACCGCAGGCCTCCTACACACCCTCTGCAATATGCTACCATAGCTACAGTTGAGTAGGCTATGGATGAAAATCTATACTTGTAAGTGAGTGATCATCTGGCCTATTACTCCTTTCCACTACCCTATCAAAAACATAGATACACAACACACATGGGATGTTGTAGTAGAGTGAATATTTATCAAAAAAATATGATGCATTATCTAACTCACTTAAGTCATTTTATTTCTTGTAACCCTGCTAGCTTATTACATTTCACTGCGGCTCGGCCTAAGCACCCTCTGGCTGCTGGTAATTATTTTCCATCAGCCATGATGCTTAATTTACCTTTGAGTCTCAGAATGACTTGTCAAATTTGATAAAGCTGAATGACGAGTACATGTATGGCTATGTAGAAATCAGAGATGAGAGTTGCACTGATTAAAGCTACAACTTAACATTTTGGAAAACATATTCCTTTTGCATTCTGAGGAAAATGGAAAAACTATCATTCATCTCTGTGTCCAGTTGAAAGACAGGTAAGTTATGTGACCAACCTACCTTAGACATTGACTGGAAGTAGAAGACGTGCTAGCTTGACTCAGTCATTTTAAAACAAGCATATAAATTTTACACATATACCTTTTGGTTGTATGGATGTGACAGTGGTTGTTTCCTGATGAGCTAATACAACACACATACATACATACATACATACATACATACATACATACATATACATATACATATACATATACAGTGGTGGAAAAAAGTTTTTGGACACCCTTAAAATTTTTACACAATCTCAAATATTATCATGAAATATTTGTGGAAAAATCTTTTTTGTGTTTCAAAAGGTGTGGCTGCATTAGACAGACACAAACAAATACAAATGAATTTTTTTTTTTGTTTATTGTTTACATAAAAACCTATCAAAACTAATTTCTTGGCAGTTTCAATATGTCAGTTCTCAACATTGGCGGTATCAAAGTCAACAAATAACAGAGAATGTGTTCAAAACTGAACAAAAAATAAATAAACCATCACATCATCAAATTAATATGTAGTAGTCCTGCCATTAGCACTCAGTAGAGCTCTAAACCTGGCTGGCATGTTCCCCACGAGCACACTGTTGAGGGGTAATCTTGTCCCATTCTTCTTTAATTACTGCTTTTAATTCTTCTAAATTCTTTGGTTTACGCTTTGAAACAGACCTTTTGATAATTCACCACAGATTTTCAATGGGGCTCATGTCTGGGGATTGTGCTGGCCACTCTAAGACCTGGATACTGTGCTCCTGCGGCCAAGTTCTACCGGATGTTTGGCAAGGGGCATCATCTTGTTTAAACATCCAGTTTAGACCTCAATGGAACAGTGCACGTGCAGAAGGGAGCATGTGGGTTTCGAGAATGGCACAATACTTGGCAGAGTTCAATGTGCCATCACAGACAGTGAGATGACCAACACCAGCAGCACTCATGCATCCCCAAACCATGATACTGCCTCCAGCATGCTTGACAGTAGATACTGTACATGCTGGAGATAATGCTTTGCCTGGCCTTCTGCGTACCCTCACATCTACAGGAGGAAGATAAAGCTGGAAACTGGACTCATTTGACCACAAAATCTTCTTCCAATTCCTGGCTGTCCAGTTCTTGTGTGCTTGGGCCCAACGATGCCGGGCTAACCTCTTACAGCCTTGTAAGACCTTAAGCCATGATCTAAAAGTCAGCCACGTACAGTGTGGGTGGAACACGGGACACCAGTTTGGTTTGACCACTGCTGCTGAAGCTCCTGTGATGTCATTCGGCAGGTTTCCCTGCACATGCAGATCAGGATGCGGTCATTTCTTGCTGAAGAAAGCCTTGGACGCCCAGATCTTGGGCGATCTGGTACCATAAAGACCCAAAACTCAAAATTTCTAATGTATTTTTATGGAACCAATCAATTTTAAGTTTTTAATGGCTATTTTAGGATTTGTTTAGTATTTTGCCTCTGAATGTACTAAAAGAAATTGCACTTGAAGACCTAAGAGTGATTCTTAATGCAATGTTTCAATAAATGTTAAATATAAGAAATATAAACAATGGTTTTGGTTTTTTTTTGGTGTAATGACTTATGTAAAAAGATTTGGTTTTTTTACTTTTTTACACAAAAAATTGCAAAGTTGCACAGAACTGTGTGCAGTGAGTGAGTGTTGTAAAGGATTGTGACATAATGAGACAAAAGATTTCACCAATTAATGCCATTTTGTTCAGAGTAACTTTCATCAACATGTTTTAAACTAACGCATGTGTGTTGCAATTTTAAGGTGCACGATAATTTTTCCTGATATCTAGGAAACCAAGAGCTCATTAACTCTCTGACATGGACTTTGTGACCGATCCTGATAGCATGTTGACTCTGTTGTGTAATATTGCTGTTGTGTGTTCATAATACATTGTTGTAGAGACAAAACAGCTGCCGAAACCCGGGATCGAACCAGGGACCTTTAGATCTTCAGTCTAACGCTCTCCCAACTGAGCTATTTCGGCCTG
>JAQMCX010000008.1:5131393-5150910 GCA_029814765.1 Acanthurus leucopareius
TAGATAGATAGATAGATAGATAGATAGATAGATAGATAGATAGATAGATAGATAGATAGATAGATTGATTGATTGATCGATAGAAACACACACGCATGTGTATGAGTATATTTATATATTTATGTGTGTGTGTATGTGTGTATGTATATATATACGTATGTATGTATATGTATATATATGTGTGTGTGTGTGTTTGCGTGTGTGTAATTTGAATTATATATATATATATATATAGTCTGTGCTTGTGAGACATAATAAACTTATATAACTTGGGCAGGGGGTTATAATGTATGTAGGATGGGTAACAATCAAAGATTTTTTTTAGAAACAAATTTTATTTTTTTATTTTTTCAACACTTTTGGGACTGAGGGGGTTTCTTTTTTGCTGACACTTTCTCCAGCAGTGGAGAAAACACATTCACATAGTATGGATGAGGCAGGGGTACACAAGAACTGTTTAGCCAACTGGTATAAGTGAGGATACACATTTTTGTGGGTGACCCAGTGTTGTAGTGGGTCTTCAGCTCTTTCCAAACCAAGGCAAACCAGTCAGCTGATTTATCAGGGGAATTAAACAATTTCTGTAAACAGATTTTAATACTTCCACTTAAAAAACTTTTACTGTCGGTGAATCTATTGACAAGGTCAATTTGTTGGTGTTGGTATTACCAATTTATTACCATTGTATTATGAATGTTATTACTGGTTGAAGGTAACATACAGCAGGATTCAGCCATTTCGTAGTTAAGTATAACTATCTTTGATAAATGCATTTCAGACAATGGGGGCATTAAACATGTATCTATCTTGCATAACAGCTTGTCCATAAAATAGTAACTCACTCAACTCAATGATGTTTAGTCTGTTCAAAGGGGAAGCAGAGGCGGGCGGGGTTACATCGTTGCTTCCTTGTGGGCGGCTAGAAGCTAACAGCTTTCATAACACAAACTGACATTGCCGATGCACTGGTGTCTCGGAGGGTCGAACTAAGCTGCTGTATGATCTGGATTTAATTTGTTCATATACATAATACAGAGTTCAAGGTAAGACTCCACAATGTTAGCCTCTCTTAATGCATAATCACTAGCTTGCGTGAGTTTACTATAGCTAGCGTGCAGTTTACGATGTTTTAACGTTAATACCGTCACCGCAGCTAATAATCCCGGGATAGTAACAGAATGTACAGACAAACAGTGCTGCATAACTTAAACTATAACTTTAATACGGTGCTGACGATTGTTAACATCACAATTAAGTCATACATCTGCAATATATATTGATTCTTTCAAACAACCGCTGACCTGTTTTGATGTACAGGCTGTTATAAAATAATGGAAATGTGTAAGGCTAAACTATTTCCTAAAGCTCACGTGAATTCTCCAAATGTCTTGCACAGTCCAAAAGACAAACATAGTCAGTGATGTTATGAAACAGAACTATAAAACTGGAACAAGAGTGTTAGATAACTGACCCAAACGATTAACTCATTGTGAAGAGTTACACATATTTTCTATTGACTGTCTTATCAAAGGAACTACAGAAGTACAGAAATACAGAAATAACTATTAACTCACAAATGCTAACCAATCTCTCATTAATACATGACCTGTGTTTACAGATGGCAGCAGCTCTGGCCAACAGAGCGATGGGCGCCATCGTAGGATCAGCCGTTGCAGATGCGGCAGGTATTGATGTTGAAAGTCTCTCTATCTATAGTGTGTTTTTGTTGGTATATAATCAGTCAGATGTCTTTAAGTAAAAATGAATTTCTTTGTCCATGCACCTGTATTATTAGTTATAAAGCTGTAAAAGTGTAATGTTCAGAAAAGTTTCTCTTTTTTTCACAAAATCTTTACATCACCAGCACTTTTCTGCTACATTTCTGGCTTTGGTTCTACAATCATATCAGTTTTTATCTTAGAAAAAACACCAGTGGTATTGACTATTGTCACACCTTTGCAAAGCAACTGCTCTGATGAGAAATAAGTGGACACTATGACTTGTTTTCCCCCTACAGCGCAGCCCCTCCACTGGGTCTATGATCTCCAGAAGCTGCAGGGGATTTTGGCTCAGGAGCCAAACCCTGAGTTTCGCTCAGAGTCGGCGAACCCTTTCTATACGAGGGAGACGGGCCAGCAGAGCTGCTATGGAGATCAGGCATTTGTCCTGCTGGAGTCCTTGTCTGAATGTGGAGGTGGGCATTTGTCTTCATTTCATCAGCCCACTTCAAACTTTTACATCTGTTAAAACTTCTTTTGTTGGAAAGAAATAAAGCCCCGGTTGTCTGGCATTGGACAAATTGTGGGTGTTGACTGTAGGTTTTGTTATCAAGTGTGCACTTCATTCATTGTTGACACTATAATTAGATGTGTGGCACCACCAGATGGCTCAGTCGCAGAGGGATGTGCTCCACATCTGTTCTAGACATATAGCATATCCATCCTCAGTACACCTGAATTATCCCAACATTAATCCCCCTTAGTTTAGTTTATTTAATGACCAATTAAATGAACAAATGAAAAACATGATAAAGTCAGGTTAGGCTGGTTCTCATTGTCTCTGGTGGGATTGTAGGATGTTGGTTTTTATCTCTTGGACAACTTTCCTCATATCCTGCCAGGTTCTACAATGTTAATTTGTGTGACTTAAAAGCATGAGTTTCATGTTCACCTGTTGACCTTTTTGCTCAGGTTTAAATGTTGATGACCTAAAGCAGCGCACACTGAAATTCTTTGGTCCTGGATCAGAGTATGACACTCCCATTAACGATCCTTACAGAGATAAAGGAGGTGGGAAAACAATCTATCTTTTAAGTTGAAGAATACATTTAACTCTTTTGTCTAATAGTAAAGTGGGGATACTAATGATTTCATGTTTGTCCTGGTACACACCAGGACCAAGACCTCAGCTGCCCATTCCGGGACCATGGAGACATGCAAGTCTGAAGAGCTTCATAAAGAATGTGGATGCAGGAAAAGAGGAGACAGGTAAACCTGCAGCATATTCATCTCAATAATTCATATGTAACCAAGAGAAACAGCAAAATGATTTTTTTACAGGCTGTGAGAACGACTGCCAGATTGATGGAATAGCCAAAATGGCTCCTGTAGTGGCTTTTTATGCAGGGAAGCCTGACATGCTGGAAAAGGTTGAGGAGGCGGTCCGTGTCACCCAGAACAATGATGAATGTGTGGCAGAAACGCTGGCAGCTGCAAGGTCAGTCATTAATCATATACATTTATTTGTCTTAATTTAAGTATTTTTGTGCTTATTTATTTATTGATCAGCACATTTTTTCTTTTCTGAATCTTGGATTCGAAAAAAAATCACAACTATTTAAATAGCAGAAGTGCAAAAACATTTCAGAGGTAACGATGAATACTGATACGTCTTTATAAATCAATGGCACATACAATGAAAAAAAAGTTACAGTAGAAAAGGATAAAATTTTATGTGATTACGTTCAACCAACTACAGAAACATAAAAGAGCACACCTATGATGGTAAAATAAACAAAAAATACTCTCAAAGGTGTAGGTATCTATACCTGCATTCCTTGTTGTGATATACAGGAAGTTTACCTACCTCACCTAATGTCTGCTTAAGATAAAGACCTGAAAGATAAGTTGTAGGAAAGACACACCTAATAAGGTGCAGGTCATTGGTATGTGAAAATTAATGTACTATAAATTTTGCAGCATAATTCCGCCTCTGCCTTTATCAGGGTGTGGCCAAAACATGTTGGTGAATTGATAGCATATTAAACTCCTTTCTTCAAGATAGGAGTGTGCAGTTATTACATTTTATTCTTGAGACAAAGGAAAAAATAACTCCAAAATGCGAAAAAAAACAACAACTATACATTTCAAATATCTTATCAGGATATAGAAGAGATGTCCTTAAGTTAATATCTGAGGTAGAGTGAGTCATATATCTATGACACTGAGCTCCCTCTTCATCTCAGTGAGGAGGTTGTACTCTGAGGGTGCCAAAATCAGGTAAACAGGGCATGTTGAATGAGTTTAGTTCCATGTTCCTGGTAACTGCACCAAAGTCACTGTTGTCCTTTTTTTCAGAGAGCTTACCCGCAATTTTCAATCACATGAAACAGAAACACCACAAAAGTTACTAACTTTTGGCTTTACTCATAATCAAATAGTTAAATTGCATGTAATAAGAGCTGTGTAACTCATCTCCTCCCACCTTAAGACACAAAGTTATCGATCACCCCTTGTATAAATGTGATAAAGGTTTCTGCTGAAGTAAAGTCAGTAAGTGTAAAGTTGAACGTTCCAGATTCCACATAGGAAAAAATGCAGCGTAATGGTGACCATTCATCTTTGCAAAGGTAGTCTGACTCAGCATATGAAAGCTGTGGCCTGCCTTTGGGTGACAGTTTCAGCTGACAACCTCCTCCCGTTCCTGCATGTTACCGTTTTGCAGGAACATCGCCGCTGCATAAGACAACTTGTGATAGGTTAAAAGAAATATGAACAAGCCACAGCGGTTTTTTCCCCTTAAGCAGAGTGAAATGTGTGAAGCTAGACACGGCACTGTGCAGATGGGGCTGACTATGGAGACTACTGTGAAAAGTACATAGTACAGCTTTCAGAATGCTCTAATCCTCAAAATAAACTCTGAACATGTTATTTTTTTGCCAAATTATTTATTTCTAATATTCTATGTTAGTAAAATGAATGTACTCCATTCTCACAAAAAATATATATGTTCAGAAAGAAATAAAGGGAATCCGAGCTACAATTGACATATATAATGGATTGTACTTTGTCTTATTTTTCAGGTTCCTTGAGCATTTCATCCTGAATGGTTCTGATCCAAAAGCTTTGGACTCTGTGCTCAGTCAGCTCAGTGACCCGAACAGAAAGCAGCCCCAGGATCTGGACAAAGCAGTCATTGGTATGTGAGGCCTGCAGCATTGTGCTTTACTACAGCAAAGTCATGGGACTAATTCACAGGATTAAAGGTTTAACCCTCATTTTGTGACTTTGATGCACTGAATATTTACTATTTGTGTCATAATCTGTTACTACACTCTTCAGTGTAAACATAAAGTAACCTGTAATTTTATATTTGCTGAAATATGTATTGTATTTAAATTATTATGTATTTACCATGTGTTCTGATAAATTTCAGGGCACATTCATCAAGTGAAGGAGAATTTATCGAAGACTCCTAAGGAAGTAATCCCCACTGTGTTTACAAACACATGAGGTATCCTCACAAAGCTCAATTTATCCTCTATCAACTGTTCCTGAGATTTATAATTGTGTTCTACTTGTAATTCGGAAAGCTGTCATTCACAAGACATATCTCAAGCTGAAATACGGTAAAATGCCTCGGATGTCTTTCACATTTGGTGCTGATGTTTGTTCAGGTTTGCCAGGTGCGTTCCAAGCGGCGCTGCATGGAGCCCTGACTGCCAAGCACTATGAGCAGGCTGTCAGAGATACTATGAGCTGTGGGGGATGCACCTGTAGCAGAGGGTCCTTCATCGGAGCCTGTCTTGGGGCTCAGGTACAACTGTGTGCAAAACTTTTATTAATCATATTTAATATAAAGACATTATTGCATGCCTAAATGTTAAATTGTACTATTACTTCTCACAGATTGGACTTGAGGGGATCCCCACTTCTTGGTCAGCCAAAACTCTTCGCTACGACTCAGTGTTGGAGCATGCCAAGAAGATAACCAAACACCACCAATAATTATTCAAAACAAAGTGATTCAGAACAAAATGAAACACTGTTAAGCTTTCACAGGACAGTGAATGAAGGTTTCTGTCTAAAATTTAGGAAGCAGGAGCTGGATGTGTATGTCTCTGTTAAGGTTAAGACATGTTGGTTCAGATGTTCACTGAGTCTCATTGCAATAAAGTAATTCTTAAAAAATATGACATGGTGAATTGTTTTTCTGGTATATATTTGGGTTGAGCTTTTATGCAACAAGCAGAGAAAGTAAAGCTCACTGATGATACTAATAAAAATGCACAGACATGTTTTCATAGAACATTATTCATATACTCAATCTTGAGAGTCAAGGTGTGACTGGTGATTGATGTACTGATATCACATACTAATGTTCAGTAATAAATCATGAATAGATGGACGTCAGCTTCAAAGGTTTTTATACTTGGTAAGGGAGTCAAGAAGTGCTCTTCTAAGGCAAACTGTAAACATGTTTCCATTTTCAGTTAGAATTCTCAAAAAAAAAATTTTTTGTCAAATATCACTTTTGCGCAAGCTGACTGTAATTTAATATTGGTAGTGAATATGGTGGTGGTCTGGACAAACTCCTTTGCCCATCATTGGAATTTTTGTTCTGCTTTTTTTAATTGAAATACAACAACATGAGGCTTGGAAAATGAGTGATGAACATTAAATTACAAACATGATTAGCAAAGTGTCACACTTGAAAAAAACATGGTTAACTGTGAGAAATGCTCTTGAAAGAATTGTGTACGTATGAATTGAAAAAAAAATGAACTATAATTGTGACTTTTGAGGCCAGTCAAAGAAAGCATCTCAAATTATTTCACTGTTTTCTAAAGGACTATTATTTGAAACGTACACCCACTGCTATGGTGTAAACCCTTTCCATCTTTTCTTTAACTTCACACACAATACAGTAGAAAAGAAAAAAGTGATATTTTTAATTATGTTTATTTAACAGAATTTTTTTCATTATGATTCTCATTTAAACGTTATAGCAACGCTACATTAAACACATTATACACACATTGAATTGTAAAAATCTAAATTTGTCACATTTTAGTGTGTAAATAACAATTTTAATGTAATATAATGAGTTAGCTCTGTTGTAATCTCATTTCTTCACCTTGTTGCAGCCCAACACTTTGCTCATAACATTGACTATTTTCAGTATTTTTCACCAAAATTTCATTTCATTCAGTGAGGAGGGCTTTGCCTTCGAGTCATATGTTGATCCTCGTGTTGTAAAATAACATTTTTGTACAATATATTACTCTTTAAATCCACCAGTTTATATTATTCCCATTGACTCAAAGTAAACAAACACGTGAACCCTTGCAAAACCCTACAGGCGAACATTCGTCCTACTACAACCAAGGCAGAGTAAAGATTGTCCGACCGCAGCCTCCGTATAAATATCTGACGACACGGTTAGTTAGCACTTGGGAGTTAAACATGGCTAGTAAAGCGGGGAAACAGAGTCGTACGGGCTCTGGGGTTTCAGGTAGAAAAGGTGCGGGCGACCAGGAGGAAGAGGAGCAGCCGCTACAGGCAGTTTTGGTCGCTGACAGCTTCAACCGGAGGTTTTTCCCAGTGACCAAAGACCAGCCGAGGGTAAGCAGCGAGCTAAGCCTAGCTGGACCGCTAACGGAAGCTAGCTGATGCCCATGCTGTAAACAGTGACAGGGCTGCAGTGACATTAATGAAACACTTTAAAAAAGCTAAACAAGTAAATTTTAAGCTATTCATTGAGGTATTGTGTTTTTTTCCGATCATGCTTGGAAACTAATTATCAGTTTCCGTTTCTCCTCGTTTTATTTACCTCATTAAATTGTCAATTTGTCACTGATGACAGGCTTTGCTGCCTCTGGGTAACATTTCCATGATCGACTACACCTTGGAGTTCCTCACTTCCACTGGTGTGCAGGAAACATTTGTCTTTTGCTGCTGGATGGCCAGTAAAATCAAGGAACACTTACTGTGAGTTTCATCAATGTTATGTGATCGTCTTCATTTTTTGGTCCCAATGAAAAATTGTGACCTGTCCCTGTGCCTGACAGGAAGTCGAAGTGGTGTCGACCCTCATCTCCAAACACAGTCCACATCATCACATCTGAGATGTACCGCTCTTTAGGGGATGTGCTCAGGGATGTTGATACAAAGTCTCTTGTGCGCTCTGACTTTGTGTTGGTTTATGGAGATGTGGTATCAAATGTTGACATCAGTCAGGCACTGCAAGAGCACAGGTGAGAAACAATCTTTTTTTTTTTAGTTTTCAGGAGAAATTATGATACACAGAGCTAGATCTATTTGCCAATTTGCTTTTCTGCAGGCATCGTCGAAAGGTGGATAAGAACATCTCAGTGATGACGATGATCTTCAAGGAATCATCACCAGGTCACAGGTCCCGCTGTGAAGAAGATGATGTCATTGTTGCAATGGACAGCAAGAGTCAACGAATTTTACACTACCAGAAGACACAAGGACTGAAGAGGCTACAGTTCCCTGTGGTAAGACTTTCACTGTTTTATCACTTCTGTTACTTACTCTGGCTTTGGATTTCTGAATGTCAGTTCTTCCTATCTGCTTTGCAGAACATTTTCCACAGTGGAAGTGATGAGTTTGAAATCAGACACGACCTCCTGGACTGTCATATCAGCATCTGCTCACCACAGGTGGGTTTCTAGGTTTCCAACCAGAGATAGAGGCTCTAAAACTCATCATTAGTGATTAAAGTAACAAGAATTTTTCCTCATTTTGCAGGTTGCTGAGCTTTTCACTGACAATTTTGACTACCAAACTAGAAATGACTTTGTCAGAGGGATGCTGGTCAATGAGGAGGTACCACATACTTTTATTAAAATTTTAATGATGTTATTATATCATTAATGCAGCCTAAACCAACTTTTCTTTGATATGTTTTCAGATTCTTGGCAACCAGATACACATGCATGTCACCAAGGACGGCTACGGTGTCCGAGTGTCCAACCTTCTCATGTATGATTCTGTGTCATCGGACCTTGTGCGGCGCTGGGTGTATCCACTCACCCCTGAGGCCAACTTTGCCGACCAGAAGGGAAGGAGCTGCACATATTCTCGCCACAACGTCTACCGAGGGTTGGGAGTCAGCCTGGGCCACGGCAGCCAGATGGCAGAAAACGTTCTCATTGGCAGCGACACGAGCATTGGTGCTAACTGTTACATTTCTAACAGTGTCATCGGTAACAACTGCACCATTGGTGAGTTACCTGACCAACACTATCCAGTGCTTAAAGTACTTATTTGTGTGTTTGAAAGTAGAAAATTATATTTAAATGTGTGGTGACAGCGATGTTAAGAGTCCAAATTCTGTTGCAACAGGTGACAATGTGAACCTGGATCACGCCTACATCTGGAATAATGTTCACATTGCCAGCAACGTAGTGATCAACCAGTCTGTGGTCTGTGACAGGGCTGAGGTCAAATCAGGCGTGAGACTAAATAAACAGTGTGTCCTGGCTTACAATGTAAGTAATGCATGTAGAATCACTTATTACATGTAATAAGTCAAACGCTGATCAGTTTTATTTGTGAGTTTGCAGAATGACTTTTCATGTAATAGGTGCCCAGGGAGAGTTTACAAGAATACAATTGAGATGTGTCCAACAACACTTCAACTTAAACTGACATTTCTACTAATTTCTCTATTTTCACTTGCCTGGGAGCCAAACTAATCTGTTGAAATCATATTTTTTTTTACCATGACAGATGAGCCCAAACAAAACTCAGATCAATATGTCAACCTAATCAGTGCAGATCAAATTTGAATTAGGACTGATCAGTCAAGGCTGATCAGGTAAATGTTATATTTGAGTTTGCAGAGCCTGCTTTTTAGAACAATGCACATAAAGTTTCAAGGGTAGATGTTTAAAAATATGTATTTTTTACCAGTTTTGGTGTGTGTGCAAAGAGGTTTCTCCACTAGTCCAGTGTGAATAATGACACTAGCAAACATTAAGGGAAATCTGTCATAACCTAATTTTCTTTAAACCATTTTTTAGGTGGTTATTGGACCAAACATCTCTCTACCTGAAGGCACCGTTGTGTCCATGCACCATCCAGAAGAGGAGGAGGAAGAGGATGATGATGAATTCCTGAGTGATGATGCAGAGATTGGTCAAAGTAAAGAAAAAAACAAACAAAAAGGTGTGTACCAGGTGTTAACCGATGAATACATTAGTGAAGCATATGCTTAGATGTGTCTGGTTACGAGCTGTGTCTTCCTCTCTGTCCTCCAGTGTTTAACCCAGCAGAGGTCGGAGCAGAAGGAAAGGGCTACATCTGGAAGGCCAGCAGTCTGGATGATACAGAGGATGAGGAGCTGTCGCAGTGTCTCTGGGGTAGGATAGCAGCTCGGTTGGCTAGCTAGATTGATCATAGACTATGTTAAAGCAGCATTTCCCATGATGCTTTGGTCAGCAGTTTGCCTTCTATTTCTTTTGCATCAGGTTTGGTGTTGAACCCTGACCTTGAGAGTGAAAGTGAGGACAGTGAACCTGATGATCCTGATGATCCTGTGATTCCCTCCCCTGAGATGGACGATGTCAAAGGTGAGAGTTCTTAGTTTCAGTTGTCTGTAAAATCATATGAATGCCCCCTACTGGCCAAACATAGGAAACATAAAAATATCAGCTACTAATTACCATTAATGTCATTACTCTCACAATTATAATGTAAAGATAACAGGTTGATGTCAGACAGAGCATTTGGAAATAGGAAAATGTGTCAGTGTTTTACAAATACGTTACAAATCAAAATGTAATGAATAAGTCACATAATCACTAACAAATTGATGTAAACAATAATTTGCATCACAGATTAATCTGATGATAATTTTTTTTTTTTCTTTTTAAATAAAACGTCAGAATCTCATCTTAATTTTTTTTAAGTCAGTTGACCAGCTGATTCTTTTATCTCTGTTTTGCACGCTTATTAAATAAAAAAATTTAAATGACATTTTTCTTGAAAATAATGATTTTTTTTCCCTCTTGGCTTTTTTCCTTAAAATGATCTCTGTACACACGGAGTACAAGAGCACAAAAGCTATTACATTTGCATTCATCTTCTTTTGTTGCCTCTATTTTAGGCAATTAAGGAGAAAAATTTCATTCCCTTTTATTTTTTCTTTACTGTTATAGACTAACTTCAAACATTTCTTTTTTTCCCCTATAATTGCTACTAAATGACAAAGTTATTTTTGAAAACTATGAAAAATTCACACAAATGGTTAAACTTAAAGTTAGAGTTGCACATATATTCGTTTCTGACTCTTGTTCTTTGGTGTGTTAATGTGTAGTGTTTCAGATGGAGGTGTTGGGGACTCTGCAGAGAGGTTTGGAGGAAAACATCAGCTGTGACAATCTTGTTCTTGAGATCAACTCCCTCAAGTAAGGAGGAACTGAAAATTACCTGCAGATCTATGGCTCTTTCAAAATAATTGTCCCTGCATTTTAATGCTCTTCTTTTCCTTAGATACGCCTACAACATCAGTCTAAAGGAGGTGATGCAGATTTTAACCAGAGTGGTGCTGGAGTACCCTTTCCAGCAGCAGGGCCCACAGCTCACTGCATCACAATATGTTGCTCTGCTCCTGCCTGTAAATATGTTTTTCCTATGAAGCACAGTCAATAGTAGATATGATAGAAATAAATAACCTCACTAATGTTTCCTCTTTCTTCTTGTCCTCCTATTAGTTATTGAAGAAATGGGCACCAGTGTTTAAGAACTACGTTAAGAGAGCACAGGACCATCTGGACTGTCTGTCTGCCTTTGAGGAACATTTCTTGGAGCAGGAGAGTCACTGGGCTGCCATGGTTAAGGTCAGGGTCAATACCATGGAAACTTAGCATTTTGCTGACTTTTAGAAAGATTGAACTCCTGTTATAAGAAAAAATGATGGCCATCAAACAAAGTGTTTTTCCATCCAGGTCCTGATGAACATGTACCAGCTGGAAATCCTGGAGGAGGAGATGATACTGCGTTGGTTCTCCAAGGAAGCCACCACCGACAAGAGCAGACAGCTCCGCAAGAACCAGGGGGTACGTCCGGTACTGGGAGAACTGGGTCACACGGGACACACTGTCACAGTGTCACAAGTGCCAGTTTAGCAAAAGCACAACACTGATTCCAAAAAAGTTGGGACACTGTATAAATCAACTAATACAGAGTGTGATGATTAGCACATCAATTTTGACAGAATCGAAAATGGTACAAAAACTCTGTTTAACATTTCACCTTATCAGCTTCACTGATTTCTTTGTAAACATCTGCTTATTCTGAATTGATACCAGCAACATGTTTCAACACTTTGGGACAAAAGCAACAAAGGGCTTAGGAAGTTGTAATTTGCTTTAAAAACATCTGTTTTTAACATTACAATAACGGGTGACAGTACCACGATTGGGGAAGTAGCATGAAAAGGGGCATCTGAACATGAGTGTAGTAATTATGTGAATACACAGACTCAGACTCCTACTGTATTTTTGACTCTGTATTTTTCACGACACCCTCTTGATTTACGCATTCACATGCAAACTAATTACATCAGAACCAAATGTGCAATTTGCTTCTTTTTAAATTTCAAATCATTGTACTAAATTTGTCACAACCCTGATGTGATCTGTTTTTCTCCAACAGCTTTTGAAGTTCATCCAGTGGTTGGAGGAGGCTGAGGAGTCTTCAGAGGAGGAAGGGGAATAGTGAGGAGGACTTCAGAAAGGACAAGGAGGACTCTGTAAAACTTGAAACTGTTGTGTGAATGAAGGGATTCATGCAGTTTGTTTTATCTTCTATAACAGCTTTCTGTCCCCAATATCCATCAGGTACAGTTCAAGTTGACATACATTTATCACATAGTGCCATGTCATGTAAGGGCTGTGTGCTATGAATGTCACTATCCTAATAAAGAAGAAACACCCTTGGACCACATGGAAATATGTTGAAGCATCTGTCTCACTTTATTGTTATCAACCCAGAGGAAAAAGTAAAATCATTGATGTAAGGTTTTAATAAAAAATAAACCCATAACCATTTAAAAAAGATTGTTCACGATAGTGATTAGTGACCTATTTCCCTTCGCAACTTTACACAGTGTAGATTATAAAACACAACAGTAAGAAGACAATAATCAAGAGGTAGAAGATTATCTACTATACTGATGAAGTCCAAATCACCCTTAACTTAGATTTTAATTCCATCTTGTCTGGAAATGAGTGAAGACTTGGACTGACAAAGATGGAAATAACTGACATTTCTTTGATCATGTTCACAGCTAAAAATCTTGCAGTCAAAAATAAAAGTTTGACTTTTCACAGATAACGTCTTCAAGACCATCTTGTTATACTTAATACATTTTATTACAAAAATAGAAGGTTTCCCTTGATAAAACAACATGGAATTTTGTAATAATGAAGTTAATAAGTCTTATGAAGTCACATATCATACATCACATCCCTGCTCTGCCCCAGTGAATCTAAATGCAGAAGTACAGTACAGCTTGATGTGCTACATTGTTCAACCTACGAGGAGTTCCCTACACCCCCCTTAAATAGACTGTTGTTACCCCAAAGACCCTCTGATTAGTGTCTTTATCAGACTGAACTGCAACACTGTGGTCCCATCACCTGCTGGAGGGTTTGAGTAAATAGAGAATTTAAAAAATTGAAGTGGTCTATTAAGTACGGCAGCCACTAGGGGTGAAACAGAACAACATTTGACACAAGCCTTTAACAAAGTATTAAACAACATTTCAGAAAACAAAATAAAACCAAAGAACATTTAAGTAAACACAGCATTTTAGAAAATACATAATGACTTAAATTTTGTCTGAATAACAAAAATTGCTTTCTTTTCTATTGTATTTTCTGTGATATGTTTTCAGAAAACTTGTATTTTCTGTTTTGTTGATTTGTTTTCTGCTTTTTTAAATTTTGCAAGGATTTCAATATGTTTTGGCAAATGTTGTTGTATTCCTCCCCTTGCCCTCCCTTTCCTTAGTGACAACAGAAAAAGAAAATGTCTGTCATCAACTTTACAACTGAATTATCTCAGCATCAGGATAGTGAATTGAAATATCTAAGATAAAACAGCTGCGGCAGCACCCAAAAAGCAGAGACACAGCTTTTAAAGCATTTTAACCTACAGTAGCCACGTCTTTAAGCCTTTTTTGATTTGTCATCCTGTTTCCCCACAAAGTCTAAAATTACCTTGGCTAAAATTGAAGCCCCTGTGATGCCGGTAACAGCCGTCAGCGTCTTCCAGATGGTGGCTGATCTCTCATGTCCATCCAAGAAGCTCCTGTGGTCAGTGGGTACCAGGATATACTTGCGGCCGTCCTGCGGGGCCTGCAGTCTCATCACCTGACCCCCCTCCAGCACCACCTCACCAAAACCAGTCATGGTGCTCCCCACCCGCAGCAGCTCCTCGCTCTCCTCCATCGCCACAGGTTTTTCCCCTCCAAGGCCCTGCAACATCACGTTCACCAAGCCCTCCTCAGCACGTCTGACCTTGAAATAAACCCTTTCAAGGTAGCACCCAGAGGCCTCCAGAGGGTTTTGAACCTTCACATATGTGTCGTTGATGTAGGCTCCAGGGCTGACAAGACTGAAAGGCACAGCATTGCTGGTTTCTTTTCTGTTTACTGTCCGAGAATTCCTGAAAGAGTAATTCAACTTTGATTAACAGGATAATAGATTTACGAAGAGACATTGTAAATTTATATCAACACCAGTATCAATACCATGTCCGAGTGAGAGAGTTCCAGTACTTCCAGTGCTCCTCCACTGTTATCTTCTGAATGACACCAAAGCATCTTGGGACAAACTGGCTGGCCAGAGGCTCCCCATCAGCCTGGACCAGGCCTGGAAACAGATAAGAAGGAAATATACACTTAAAGAAATCTGAGTGCTCCCATACAAAACTACATCTATAAAAATGCTAATTGTCATGTTTGTACCTTCTACAGCGACATATTGAAGTCGCTTGTGTGGAGATGCTTTCAGGACTCTAACCAAATGTTGATCTGGCTTGAAAATGGGTATTTCCTAAATTAAAATATAAAGCTTTCAGATATGCATTTTTATCAAACATTAAAAAACAAGAACTGCATTAACACTTTGTCGAAAGTCAAACAATCACTTGCCTTCAGCTTTTTTAGCTCCTTTTTCTTCTCCTGGTATAAATGATAGAAAAGGCCAGAGAAAGCGAAACTGGACCCGACACCTAACAAGACCAGCGGGTTTACAGGAAAGTCACCCATTTCTGCGTCTATGACACACCTGCATGATTAACATTAAGTCAGCACAAGTCAAAGTAAAGTACAGTTCACATTTTAGTTTACGTCGCATGTTGTGGAGTAATAATTGCATAAAGGGCCAATAAGTAGAACGAAACTTACCAGATCAAACTGTAACATATGTAATGTGGTCAAATAAATCGAAAACAAAAGCTCTAACTGCATTTGTTTCACTCACTTCCTCTTGTCCCCGCTGCGTCACGTTACAACAGCCAATAGCAAATTAAAAGCATTTTTAGTTAGTTCTTTTACCACTAGGTGGCGGCAATGGCCTATTGAAACGTGTTTTACCATCCTGTACAGTCTATCATTTTAGTGAGGCACCATATGCAAGTGCTCATTCTGCACAATGGTCCCGTTCAGTAATATATAAAGTTTAGTGCAATAACATTTCAGTGTCTTGATATTGTGCTTGAATGATGTGCCATCAATTTTTTTTACCACTTTATATACTTTTAATTTTTTAACATGCATCCTATTTTAGGAGCTGATCATTTGTTTTTGTTGTTATCACAAACCACTCTGTATGTAAGTGTGTCTAAAGGAATAGCTATTAATCAAATGTAGCAAATGAAGGAAAATGTATAAGGTAGGATCAAATGCATTAACATTGTATCTTAGTTTTGTACCTGGCTAAACATAATTTGTAATTTTTCACCAGTTGCTTGGAATATAATATGTGTAATGCAAATGTTCACA
This sequence comes from Acanthurus leucopareius, assembly GCA_029814765.1. Classification (NCBI taxonomy): domain Eukaryota; kingdom Metazoa; phylum Chordata; class Actinopteri; order Acanthuriformes; family Acanthuridae; genus Acanthurus; species Acanthurus leucopareius. Next base: position 5,147,153 of record JAQMCX010000008.1, read on the forward strand.
TCCTGTTATCTCAAGTTTAAAGTTAAAAAGAACACACAGGAGATAATAGACAACACCAAAGTGCTTCATAGTAAAACAAAAAAGGTTTAAGAATACAGAAAGACTCTAAAGTCTAGTTGTGCCAAGTCAGAACAGGAACTAGTGCAAGTGATTGTGAGATGATTGCTGGGAAGTGAGAAGTAAAATAATTACAGGACCTAGGAAAAATAAAAAAAATAGTATCTCAACCTTTAAATGACTCTTTCTTGCGAATTACTGTGTGGTTTTACTGTGGACCTCAGGTGTTAATACTTTAGCTAAGTATTTGTGATGCTTAGACCTCTGTTTCTCTATATTTTAGAGAAAAATATTTCACCTTGTACTCAATACATTTGTCTGTCTTAATGCCTAAGTGACTACTAATTTCACTGATTAAAGATTCTGCAAATTCACCATTTTTTGTTAGCTACCTTTGCTAATCCGACCTCTTGTCAGGTGTCATGTGGTTGTAGCCATACTAGAAATTATGTGATGTCACCAGACTCAATGCACTTATAGAACACTGTTAAGCTGAACCCTCACAGATTCAACCAAATAAACAGAAGACTGATGGAGCTGTCAATCAAGTGTATTTTATACAAAACCAAATGGTCTGGAGAAGAGGTCTGATCAACAACATGTAGGAAAACACCTTGGAGGGTTTATTGTGGTTTTAATCTCTCTTTTGCAGGGATATAAAGTTTTATGCAAAATACTGTATATGAACATTTAGAAAAATATAAGATATTATAACTGAGCAAACAACCTAATAGTATAAATAGTTAAAGCATCAAAACTAAGCTTATTGTTTAATGCACCTCTATGACAAAATAATTTATACAATGCTGGCATTATCCTACCCTGCTTACTGTTTACATTTACTTTTATTTTTTATTTTATATTATAATTAAAAATATTAACTAAGTATATTTTGAATGCAGGACTTTTAATTGCATTAGAGTGTTTTTACACAGAGTATAAGTTGTATTACAGTAAAGTGTCTGAACACTTCACTTGTGAAGCAGCCTCGGCTCTCTGTGAAGACAGCTCTTACTATAATGTCTTTTATGCTCCACCGTGGTTAACTTTACTGCTTCTTATCATGGTGTGAAACTGATTAATGTTGCCAATCTGAATGATGTAGTCATGACAGTGATGATTTGCAGGCTGACTCATACTACATACAAGTTAAAGGTTGCATATGTTTATGAGATGTGAGCAGATCCATAAAGGAGGACCTTCACTTACAAACTTCCAGTTTTCCAGTATTTCCCACCATAAGAGAAAGTGATTTTATATGTCACGTAAAATTTTACAGCAGAGTGAGGTTTTTCTTCTTTCCTATTTTTATTCCTTTGTTTTTGTCCCACGGAGCAGTCCATTTTTGTCCCACGGAGCAGTCCATAGCGCTTTAATGCACTCACCACTGAAGAGGCTTTTCTTCTGCTAACTACATACTAAAGGTTGTCACTGTCGACTGACGTATTACACCCATGCATTGTAAAGTTAGACGTCAAAGACTTTGATTGCTTCCTTTTTCTCCATCTCACTTTCTCTGCAAACTAAATAGCTGAGTAGATTTCCCTTACACACAGTGCTCAACTGTGCATACACACCTGTTTTAAATGTGTAGTCATATTAAGTCCTGGCATTTAAATGCTTTCTACCCTTGTTTTTTTCAAGCCCCTTTACTTAAGACTGTGATGCTTTGAAAAGAGTTACTGAAATTGAAAAGCTATCTGCACTGCTGGATATACTGTAAATTATTCTTTTGTTGGTCCTTTCATTTCCACAAATAGCAGTAAATCTTCAGGGACATCTCTGACACCACAACTTATACTCTTTTCAACTCAACATCTGATGCTCAGAGAAGAGAAGAGCAAAGAAGAAAAGAGAAAAGAAAAAGGAGGAGGAGGAGGAGAAGAAAGGAGAGATACCATTAAACAATGCCTAACAGCTGCTTCTGTCTCCTCACAAAGTTCAAGTTCAAGACCTTTATTTGTCCCCGAGGGGCAATTGATTCTGCCACAGTAGCGATACAAAACAACACCAACACAAGGTGAGACACAAAAGATTAAAAAACACACACACACACAGATAAACCACACAAACACATTTAACTACAGAGGAGAGCAAAGACATTTTTAGCCACTGTTTCTCTAACCTGATAAAATAACCCTGACCCTTCTGCCTGCGTCAGTCAGCTAGGAACTAAGCTAATATCGGCTTATGTAAAAGCATAATTAAAGACAATATTGTGCCACCTGATGCAATCACGACAACTGTTCATAGTTCGGTTTTTAGTTACAAGGGATCCAGTTAGTTGCACCATTTGTCATTATTTCCAACAACTTTAAAAAATCAGGCAATTTTGTTTTTCAATGCCAAGCCTGGTAAGCGGTAATAATGGGTGTTACAGAGTTTGCTGTAATTGTATGACTCCATCGCCATCCTACAAAAATAATTTCCCACCTAGAGCAAGCATCAAAGGGCAACATATCAAGTTTGGATGCTGCGCTGTCATTGTGAGAGGGCTTCACAGCTTTGACTCACCTCTTCTCTTTAACCTGGGGGCGAGGGGGGCATGTCTGTTAAAACACAACAATAGTTTAGACTGCATGGCATTTAGTATTTGTGCAGGCACACCAGCAGAGCACATTATATTTCCTTCAGAGGGTTAAAGTGGGAAACTGGCTGTTGCTTAGGCGACATTAATCCGACCCTCTGCACATCCATGCTCTTTACTGCACTCAATGCTCACCAAATTTAAGTTGTTTTAATTTCTCCTTAATAGCCTCTGTGTGTTCTTGACTGCACACTGAAAGCAAAATGGCATTTAATTTGATATAGTTACATGAGTTCTATTAAATTGTGGGAACATCTCCCATTCAAACATGTGCAACCTTTGTGCTGCATCTCCAAACAAAACCTCTCTGATGACACTGACGACACTGACGGTCTCATACGTCTATAAAGACATGCAGTGGCTTTTGGTATGGATTGACCCCAAACAATGCAGTGAATCAGGACAAAAGAAAAATACTGTCTTTGACTTATGAATGGCCGCCATTCCTTTTCTAAGAGCAAAGAAAAAAGGTCCTTGAATTCTCCTTTCTGACTTCAGTCTTCTTAGTTCTCACATATTTCTTTTAAACACACCCTTGGCCCTTCCTGTTGCTGATGAGTAGGCTCAGACAAAAGACACGCTGCTTCAGAGCTGCTGGTCTAAATGTTTGTGCCAAACTATTTCTCTGTATTATTTCCCTTCTCAATAAATTTATTTAATCTTACATACAGAGACTGTCTGACCTTGAAAATGTAAGGTAGTACTCATATTTCAGACTAAAGGACCATTTTTTTCATTGCAGCACAAGTGGAGATCTTTACGTCTCAGTAAGATGTTTAATGAACAAGTCCAACAGTCTACAGCTTCGCCTGCAGCTCTGTGAGGCTGCTCTTAAGGCACAGTGGTGCTTCGATCTAAATGCAAACATCAGAAAGCCACAGTGCTCAAAATGGCTTTGTCAATTATATTAAAATTATAACTTGGAATGAAAATCAAAGTTTGACTCAATAGTGGCACTAGATAGAAAAGTATAGAATAACCAAGTTTATTACAGTCCATCGTGAGGAGAACATAAGATTTCCCAACATGCAAAAAGTCATTTCAGGGATGTGTCTGTCCGGGGGGGGGGGGGGGGGGGGGGGGGGGGGGGGGGGGGGGGGGGGGGGGGGGGGGG